>JASCZW010001736.1:0-44910 GCA_034211315.2 Aedes japonicus
GGCAAAGGTGATATTGGTTTTGGTACAGATATCTCAGGGATATTTCAGGGATACTTTGTTCTTATTTCAATCAACCATTTCAAGATGTGCTGTCAGCAGTTTGAAGCAATTTGTATTTGCAAACAAATGAAGTGACGCTAAAGGTCAACGTGATTTAATCCCTTGCTGACCAAGAACCTGAAGGTCATGTAGGCGCATCCTTGAGTATGGTCGAAAATTGTCAAAGTTTTGGGATATATCTACATGATCCACATGGAATCCGTTAGTGCTGTACTGAAAGAGGTCAATACCAGAGATAAGCTCGATTAAAAGTAAATCTGGACGCACGGTTTAATACACCACAGCGCCCCTGGTGGTTGGAACAAAAAACGTTTGACAAGCATTTGTTGATGTTTTATTGACGAAGAAATTGGTGGAAAGTTGCTCGATTGATCGAAGCATTTCGAAATTACGCATCATGGAACTTGAGAAATGAAAATTAATTGTGCACAAACATCTGCCTCAAAAATAGCAAAAGTGTTAAAATTTCCAAAGTCAACGGTGTGTCTTGTAATCAAACATTATAAGGACACTCTGAGTGTGGATAGAGAACAGTGCATCTATCATAAAAATACCATAGTGCCACAAAGAGCTGAGGAGAAAGGAGTTGAGGTACGTGAAAGGCAACCCAGGTGTCTCTGTACATGATTTCTTAAAGAAAAAGGATTCAACATTTTCACCGTGCGTAACATCCTTTTTGGAGAAGGATATAAGCTATTTGATGCCAGGAAACATCCGAATCGCTCCCTGAACCAAAATTTAGTGGCCAAAAAACGAGCAGGATTACTATACGAACGAGTTTTGACGAAATTTGATTGCTGTATACTAATGGATGACGAAACATATGTCAACATGGATCATTAACAAATCCCAGGACGACATGTTTTCCTGGAAATTTCTCGTGGGGATGTCCCTTACAGGTATAAATTTGTTTTTGCTGATAAATTTTCTCGGAAACTAATAATTTGGCAAGGAATCTTCAGTTGTGGCCTTAAAGCCAAGGTTTTCATCACATCTCACACAATGACACCGAAGGTTTACATTAAAGAGTGTCTGAAAAAGCGGATTTAGCCTTTCATTCGGCAAAACAAGACCAACGTTATGTTTTGGCCGGATCTAGCCAGCTGCCACTACTCTAAGGAGGTACTAGAATGGTATGCTGCAAACAATGCTAATTTCGTCGCCAAAGAGATTAATCCTCCGAATTGCCCTGAGTTCCGACCGTTCCAAAAGTATTGGGCAATGGTCAAGCAAAAACTTCGAAGATGCGGTAAAGAAGTGACAAATGCACAACAAATGCATTTAAAGTGAATTAAGTTTACCAGTACAGTGTCATCAGTGACTGTGCAGATCATGATAGCATCGATCACAAGTAAAGTGCGACAGTTCGTTCAAAACGGTGAAATGTAATAGCTTGTTACTTATCGTTTGAAGGCTGAATAAATACCTTTTTGTTTGACGTTGAACGTGTATGTTGTTCAATTCTTGGGTTACGATCACTTGAATGCGTCCAAATTTACCTTGAATCGGGCTTTACAGTGAATTGTATGTTGTATCACGTATCTTGAAAATGGTCCCACTTATCGACTTTTGGCCAGTATAACGGTCACCAAATATGCCGTAAATAGTATAACTGGTGAGTAGTTCTTCTTTGCAGTTCATCCAGTTGTTGTGACTCAGTTTTCTTCCAGATAAAATACCGTACTACTCGGTTTAATGCAATCCATTGTTCTAAAATGATGCTGGATGCCTAAGCAACACCAAACCGCCATAATTAGTTGCAGCAACTTAATTGTACCTAATTGAGTCACTTTGAAGTTACTGCAACTGATTTGCAACAACTGTACTAGAGGGCGATAGACTCACTCAACAGAATTGTATATCTCCCGTCGGACACTGAGTAACAACGATGTGTCAGGGCTAAAAAATGTCGATCATTTTCAATTGAAGCCTTGGTTGGATTGCACCGACGTACGTCGAGGAAAAAGCGAAGCATCTTCTTGACCTTTGTGATGATAGCCAAGTTTCTTCCCGTAATCATCAGATCATTGATGCCCTGCCCTTCGGTTCAGAAAGGGGTATGGGCGCGTTCGGCCGAGTTGGTCGCGGCAGATTTCATGTGTGAATCGGCTGCCCCATCGACTTTCAAAAATGCCGGAACCAAATGGACACCTTGTAATGATTACTTGAAGATGCGATGGGGAATCGATGCCCTAATATTCCCAAATGAAGCACATTGTTAAACGTTTCTAATCTTTTACAACCAAACATGATGGAATTGAGTAAACCAGTGGAAACTCAACGGAATGATATCTCAAATGCATCCGTCGAACCATTCTGATCGGCCGTTGTGCGAATGTCATCATGAAAATCTAACATGCCTATAGCATGTTAGCAATCACCTTTCCATAAAGTCAACTCTTCAAAAGTAGAAACACCGAGAAGACACAGAGCAATAAGTAAAGAATGGTATAATCCCTAATCAAGTTTATTTTCAGCCAAATTTTCTAACAGAAGGTAAGCAATCAAATAACCACTACAAAATGTACTGAATATCCACGACGTATTTTATAACTTGGAAAGGGAAGGACCATCAGGGCACCCAAGTGAAACAGTTTGGATAGGGCGCATGGGACTGCCTTCTTATTATTAACCTTTTGCGGAACGAGTTCGGGCTCTTCGACCCCGTCTATTGGGTTTATTCTGTCAATCGAGGGCTCGATTCTACTGCTGTGGGTGTGAACTTGCTTTTGGAAGGAGATTCTCTTCCCTATATTCACGGGTTTTGCGTGAGTGTATCTGCTTACAGGCCCACTCAAACCTTTTTGGCCCTTCATACAGGAGCTTGATGACTACAAACAACAATAGAATCCAGATCAAATCGTTTTTCAGATTATTCCACTGCTATGGAAAGTTACATGGTTACAATAGATGGTAGTATTTCATCATCATCATATAACGGGTGTCCACTAAAAAATGAGAATGATTTCAATACTTTTCCATCAGAACAAAAACGGCCGCATAGAAATGTCACTTTAGATGAATGAATCGTTGCACTCTCCAGAAAATTTTCATACACTCTTATTTCACTCTAACATGTTCAGTCGTGTTCAGCATGCCGTCGAAACAGGAAGAACTGCGCGCGCGCGTTGTACAATTCTTTCAAGCGAACGAAGATCGTGGAAAAAAATACACGGTGGACCATTTTTGTCGTGAAAAAGTTCCGGTATCCACCGTATACCGTATCCTGGCATGCATGAGAGTAACCCGGAAGAAAGGTTGCGGCCGTCCAGCGAAAATAATGAATGAGAAAACGCTCCGCTCGCTGCGCAGCATGTTCAACAACAAGGATTCGGTAAGTCAACGGGAAGCAGCCCGAAAGTTCCATTGTTCGAAGTCACTCATCTGCAAGACGCTAAAGAAAGAAGGAATAGTGTGTAGAAAGAAAACCAGATCCCCAGAGTACACAGATGAGCAGATTCAAACCGTGAAATCCCAATGCCGCTGGATGACTCGGAATTACGGCGGAAAATCTTTCGTTCTGGACGACGAAAGCTACTTTCCTCTTTCGAAGTCTCAGATACCGGGAAACGACCGATTCTACACTAAGGACAAATCTACTACTCCTCCAAAAGTAATGTATAAGTTCAAGCACAAATTTGAATCGAAGTTTATGTTATAAATCGTAATATCCGATAAGGGTATTTCGAAGCCGTGGTTCAAACCAAGCGGTTTGGCCATCAACCAGGAGGTGTACCAAAGAGAGTGTTTGCAGAAAATACTCATCCCATTTCTTAAACAACATCACTCGGATGGCAAATACGTGTTTTGGCCGGACAAGGCATCATCGCACTACGCAAAAAAAAAACGCTAACGTTTTTGGAGAGCCAAAATATACCATATGTCCCAAAAGACCGGAATCCGACAAATTTGCCACAGTGCCGTCCTATCGAGGATTTCTTCGGTCTTTTGAGCTCCATGGTATACAAGGATAATTGTAAGGCCAAGAACACCAAGCAACTTACCAACAGGATCAAAAGCTGCATCCGAAAAATCGATGTGGCTGCCGTCCAACGGTCATGTTCCAGCATAACGACTAAGCTGCGCCGCACGGCGGACCACGGACCATATGACAATATTCACTAAACTTAGTTTGAAGATTTAAGTTGACCCTTTTAATAAAATAAATCAGTTTGAACAAAACTTCACTGGTATTTCTTTCCTGACCCATTCTTTTCGTTCTCATTATTTAGTGGACACCCGTTACATCAGATCATTGACGTAGAGTATGACATACGGTTCGTTACCGCTATGGTAGTCCTTATTTTGTACGAGAGGTAAAATCTGCAACCAGACTCTGCCGGGACCCTTACAGTATTACATCGGAGAAGAACTATTGTTGTGCTTTGGCCATCCGCTGTGTCTAGCTACTTAGAATTTTAGTGCTTATCTATTCCCGTATGACCTGTAGCTATGCTTTGCGCCAACTGTCTTGGAGCTCTGGGATGACCTGGGAAGCCACTATACTTACAGCGTTCCTAATATCGCGGTTTTTACACATCCTTTGGACAAGACTATCCTGAGTTGTGTCCCAACCACTCACGGATTCCACTGGCTCCACGCACCCAAGACGCACGGAGTACTCGGCGTGCCCGTACTTTCGTAGGTGCTGTCTAAAGCAATCCGGCCAGATATCTCCGGAATTAGTCGATGGGTTCATCGAGTTGTTCCATTAGCGTTGCCATTTGACCATTGATGCAACTCTACAGGTCTTCCGAATACGGCTCGTGCCACGTTAATCGAAGCACTCTGCGATCTCTGTAATGATCCGCAGACTGCGTCACGTGACGCTGTGCGATATGCGCTGCCAAACTGGTTGTTTGATCTGCCATCTGTACCCTTCGTGTAATTCACCAGCCTATTGAAGATTATCCTCTCAAGCACCTTATCCGTTGAATCCAACAGACATTTCGGTCAATACAAGAGTCTGACTCTTCCAGGCATCTGAGAAGTCATCCTCGTACAGACATCTTTGCATTGCTTCCCTGAACATTTCGAGAGCCAGCAAAATAGATGTCTTGTTCACCTTGAGCGTCTTTGCTATCACAATGAATTCATTGTTCGTAACTGGCGCCTCGCCTTCGTCCTACGTGGTACCGTTGTCATCGCCCACGTGATTAAGAATGTCCGGCGTGTTTACCGACCATCTTTCCGCCGCCAGAACAGCGTTATGATCTGGAATACTGAAATGCTGGCTATGGGACAAATCTACGTCGGTTAGGTTCCAGTGAACTCTGGTCTCTCTTCAAATGTCAAGAAGCCAACCCAAGTAACAATTTTGGTTTTATGAGAGTTTTGAAGACCGTGATTTGGACTTTTGGCATGCTATAAAACCTTGATAAAACCAACAATGTTACTAGGGAAGGACTCGAGTCATGGCGTGGAACGAGTCCCCCATCAACCATCTGCAGAATCTCCGGTGATTGCCCGGTAGGATCCTCCGCTCCTTGATTTTGGCCATTACCCCATGGATCCGTTCTGGTTTTCAAACACAATCATCAAACCAGCGCTCCTCGACTTTAGTAGCACTACGAGTTGATCGACACATGGGTCCTGGGTTTCGCTCATGTTCCGTTCCCGCTCATGTACCTCTTCGAATACTTCATTATCGAAGTATGATGTCCACCATCTGCGCGCGAATGGAGTGGGTGCTCTTCCCTCGACACGCTGCCTACACAGATAAAAAGAAACACTGAATTTTCTGCGCTATCTAATGCACATAAAGGGAATGCTAGATTTGCCAGAAAATAATGGAATATTTCATGTAAAATTAAGCCAGATAACGCCTAAATCGAGCCTGATGTATGAAAGATTGCAAACAATATCGTTGTTTACGCTCATTGAGCTTGGAATTACACGAGGGGAAATTTGACGCGCTTGTTAAAATTAATAATTTTTTTCTGTGTAGTATTGTGGACATTCCTTTAATGAACCGCCAAGTGATTGCTATGGGTGGAGCCATCGGTCGGTAATAGACTCCACGCCATTTCAGTGGTAGGTATGCTTGGTACCGACGTTAACCAGACCTACATTGAGCCTTGTCAGAGTCTGGCCCCTTGGATTGATAATGTGACTCACCCATTTCAGCTCCCAGGCGTTGTAGTCAACTTCGCTGACATGCCGTCGACCATCTTTGAAAACTGGTTAGTCCATTTACCTCTGCTACCACAAAGCCCTCGTTGAGGTGGACACAACATCCTGAACCGAGTAATAACCCGCAGTCCATTATGCCGCCATATTGGACCTTTTGCATCTCAGTCGCCGTTACTGGCAGGGATCGGTATAGGTTGGATGTTATTCGTCGCCGACAGGCAAACTGACTGAAACAGCAGTTGCTGAGCTGTCTCACAGTGGTTCAGGTTTAGTAGGATTACATGCACTGTGATTAGCTTCTTGGTTTACTCTTGTAGACCGGGCCTTTTGGCCAACTCTCGACATGTTTGTCAGCTGGTTTCCCAGCACACTTTAGACATTTACGGGGCTTTTTGCAGTCTCAAGCTGGCATATGTGTCCACACATTTTACACAGTTTGCTCCTGTCGGGGTCTTTGCACTCCCAGGTCATGATCATGGTCATGACACTTTGATGAAGGTCTCATTACTGTTTATGATGGACATGGTCTGGTGGAAATTACATGGAGACGATTTTGCTGTTCATTTGATAGGTGTGATTTTACCCAAACATGCTCAAATTAATTAAATATACACTTAACACTGTATTCAACTCGAGGTTGTACAGGCTGAACATTGAACATAGAGCGAATTACAACGGACGACTTAACCTAACACCGGATTGGACCAGTCTGGATATTTTCGTTTTGGCGATAAGTTCCACAGGCATTGCACAGTGGGCAAAAATGGCTCCAAAATCCCATATACTTAGAAGGCGCAGGATAGGAGTCCGGAAAAATAGCTTATGTGATGGGAATGAATAAGAGAAATCGAATGGTGTTGGTTTCATTTAGGGTTGAATACAATGAGTGTCCCGTTTTGCCCATTTCTCCCCTCATTTTGGATGCAAACTAGAACTATTACCCAAAAACTAAGCTTGGTGCAACTATATTGAACATGTCAATTTGCAGAAAAAGCTGAAAAACTGTATGGAACAAATTTTACTCTGAGCAGATGCCAGGAAGTGGTCCATTTTACCCGATTTTCCCTCACACATGCATGAACTCATATACCATGTGGTTCGGAAGATTGGCGCCAGTAATATTGCTCTCACTTGCACTGTACTTATGTGAAAATGTTCGGAGAATCGAATGATGATGGTTCATAATTTCCATTTCCCGCATTTTTTTCCATAAGATACAATGCAGCGGATATTTGCAGTTCCATATCATAGAACAAACTACCGCTACAATAACCCGCTGAATTCATGTCTTCGCTCGTTCAACGTTGTCTGTGATGAATTTGATATCAATTTGTCAAAAAACGTGTTTAAAAATAGGATTAGTAGTAATCTAGTCTATGCGTCAACTCCAAGACGGTGATATATAATAAATGTATAACGATACATCGTTTGGCGTACGGGCGATTGGCAAACGGATGTTTCGTCCAATGGACGTTTGGCATAAAGACGTTATGCCGAATGTACGCTTGGCTGATTGAACATTTGACCAAATGGACATTTGACCGAATGGAAGTTTGGCCAAATGAACATTTAGCATAAAGATGTTTGGCCGAATGGTCATTGGTCAGTAAAACTCCATAGAACTGCTTGAGTTTGAAAGAAGGAAAAATTTCCCAAAGGAGTTTGCTTTCTGATACAAGAATATTTGAATAAGGGCAAAGTGTCAAAAGATGGTATTTTTCGAAAGAACTGCATATTTGCTCAAGATTATTGGAATCGCCATCTAAATTCAGGAGTTTAAGATATTTCAAACCATATTCATTAGGGTGTCCCAAAATGATTTTTTATCAGAAAAACCCCACCTTCCAAATGATAGCTAAGGGTGTAACAACAAAACTTTTCTATGGCGACAATGTTGTGAAATGCTGTTTAGAGGTCGCTAATTTAGGTTTTTTGAAATAAGTCCCATTTTCTTACCAAAAATCAAAATATTTGTTTAAAATATAAAAGGGATAGTTTTTGGTTGTATTTTTATTAACTAGAAATTTTTTTTTTAATTTTGGTAAGCAAATGGAACTTTTGTGTGTGTGTATGTTCACAATCAATCTCCCACTGACCGGCAGTGCTTTTATGGAAGAAACTTGTCTGCATTTCTTCAGTAATTTATATGTGATCACTATGTGCAAACATTTTTAGCCCTGGAGATTGAAGGTGATAGCTCTATTGAAAATCCGACGACCCATTTCAAGAATGCCTGTTCCTACACGTACATTCTGAGGTCATCTTCATATACAATAAGCCCCGCATGAAAATATTCATATATCAAATGGATATGTGAAGAGTTTTCACACTTCCAGAATCAAAAATGGACTTAGTTGATCCTGGCATGTATATAGTTAAGGTATATTTATGATAATTTGAAACGATCTCACAAATTTTCCTTATCTGTTGCTGGAAAGCTCGTCCGGATGCGAGAGCAGGGCACTAGAAAACAAACAATGGGGAAAACTACCGACGGACAATCCATCTCAAGAAACATGACCATAACACACTATAAGAGGGGTTTCCATTCACAACGTCCTACGGAAAGCACTCGGAAAAACTATAATTTCACCATTTTTTTTAAGTTGAATGAAGGAATATTTTCTATTTTATATCCGCGAAAACGACGCAGCAAAAGCAAAACACGTCATTTTCAAAGCACCGCTTGCTGCGATCCAGCCAAATTTTGGTAAGCAAATGGGACTTATTTCAAAAAACTCAAATCAGCGACCTCTAACCAGTATTTCACAACATTGTCGTTGTACAAAAGTTTTGTTGTTACACCCTTAGCTATCATTTGGAAGGTGAGCCCCCAGGTTTTCTAATTAAAGATCATTTTGGGACACCCTAATATTCATGCTTCTCAAGTATATGGAATTTGTTATGTAATCTGTCAAAATATAAGCTCGTAGTGGAATTTAAAGGAATTGTTTTATTTTTTATTCTTAAAAAGTGATCAAATGAAGTGTTAATTTTAAATTCTTCTAGTTTCCCAATCACAATCGTTCTACTAATACGCTCAAGAGTTTTTTTTTAAATAGTGTTTAAAAAAAAAAGTGAAAGTGACAAAAAATTCGGTTTAAGATGAATTGATTTAGTTGAAACTTAATCAGAATGCTCATTACTGCAAATGCGCACACATTTTGATAAACTCTTATTGTAATCTAGAATATTTCTTGATTTCTAGAATCTAGTCTAGTATATTTCTTAAAATCGGATGCTACCTAATGGGATTGGAATATATTTTTGGATCCGCATTTTCTTTTCTTAGCAATTCATATATGCAGACAGACAATGTTCGGCCAAACGTTCATTCGACCAAACATCCATTCGGCCAAACGTCCACTCGGCTAATCGTCCGTTCGGCCAAATATCAAAATACCATAAACGTTCATTTTCCAAGTAACGTTGCCAAAACCATCCAGAATTATTAAATTTTATTAATGTTTTATGAAAGCCACTAGAAATCAATTTGGTTTTAATATGGCCGCAAGAGGTGCCAATAGGTTTCTACATTTAGTCAGGTTTATGAGAACCTGCACAGCTTCTTAACAACGATAAAAAAACCTTGTCGTCTTAAAATTTCTTTGACTTTTATCAAAGGTTTTATGTTGACTTTATGAACTCGTTAAACGGTGTTCTGAAATGCAGTTTCAGGACACATTCAAATTATATTATTATGATCAGTTGTAAAAGCATTTTAAAACTATATTGCCTGCAGTAAATGCATTTACCGGCAAATTGCCATTGAGGGACGTCACCAAATGACCAAGTAGTTTTAAAGTAGCCATTGCGAAGATAAATTGGCTATTTGGCAAAACTGTGATATTTTTTCAATCTCCATATATATATATAAGAAATCATTGAAATGTAGAAATACATTAAATTTAAATGTTATGCAAATAAATTGTAGATCAGAGACCAATTTTGGAATTTTTTTTAGATAACCTTATTGAATTTGATAAATTTTCTTGGAAATTCATGATTAATATATCGAATATGTTTGTTTCAATTTTGTTGTTGATTATGTTAACTCGCACAATCTCCGAGGCGCATTTATTGTCGGCTCTTATCGTGCCAATATTAACCATAAAATTAAATTCGCATCTTGTTTGGAGCATGATACGCTATAAAAAAAACATTTTTTTATGGATATTCTACTAAATTTCTCACAACACTAGAACTTTTTTTTAAATAATATTTACTGTTAAATGAACCGGAAGAGCAGAGAATCGAACAAAGCAAAACAACAAAAACCAACCACGATATCACAGTGAAGTTTGACAAGCGTGGCCATTTGGCCGTATTCTGGTTTTGATGGCAGCCAATAGGTTTTATGAAGGTTCTCAAGTGGTCATGACATCTTTCACTAGAACATTTTCAAAATCTCTATGGTCTTGTGAAGGTTTCATTAACTTGTTTTCGGAACCATCATCTACAGAGTAGGCCGTTTTGGACATTTTTCAGTTTTAAAGATGCAGAGAGGAGGTATTGGTGGACCAAACAGTTTGAATTTAATTTTATCAACAAAGTCGGGAGGAGTGCTATTTGGATGGAATAAATTTAAAATTGTTACTTGGGATGCCAAACGTTTCACCCCCGATCAATTCACCTGTTCCCGGCCAACCCACTTTATTTTCAAATTAAAATTCTATTTAATTCATTACATAATTATCACTTTAACGTCTTTCAACCGTTGCACAGTGGGAAAAAAGTGCCCGAAACGCGAAAGAATTCTATATCTCTGCTCGGAGTGGAACGATTTCTGTAAATGGTACCTTTACTTGAAAGAAAATTTCTAAGGAATCAAATGGACCGCACGGAACTGCTCGTGCACGTCTCATTGGCCGCACGGAACTGCTTGGGGAGCAAATGAGCTCATTATACCCTTGTTCCTCTATTATTTTCTTGTTGTTGAGATATTTCTTTGCTCGGTGTGACTCAAGATCAACAAAATGATATTTATTCTATGTGAAATTTCCAGGAAAATTTATAGAAGAAGGTTTTGTTTACCGCACGGCTCTGTGAATGAAGAAATTGCTGATTTTACCCCGATTCCCCTAATATTGTTGTGTTTATCATAAATTTCTTTGGTCGGAGTTACTCAAGATAAACAAATTAAGACTAGTCCTTTGTAAAATTTGCTTAGGAATCGATTGAAATTGCTTTCGTTCAGCGCATAGCTCTTTGAATTAGGGGAATAAGGGTAAAATCAGCCATTTCTTCATTCACAGAGCCGTGCGGTAAATGAAACCAACACCAACCGATTGTCCAGAAAATTTCACATAGAACTAGCAGAGTTTTGTTGGAAAGGAAATTTACATGGGACTAATCTTATTTTGTTGCTTTAGAAAAACACCGATCAAAAAATTTCTGAGAAAAACGAAAATGTTAAGGGAATCAGGGTAAAATCAGCCATATCTTCATTCGCAGAGCCGTGCCATAAATGAAACTTACTCCAATAGATTGACCAGAAATTTTTATAAAGGACTAGCCTTTATTTTGTTGCTGTTGAAATATACCGAACAAATAAATTTCTGAATCACACAAAAATACTAGGTAAATTAGGGTAAAATCAGCCATATCTTCATTCGCCGGGCCGTGCGGCTAATGAAACAAACTTTAATCTATTTTTCAGGCATATTTACATAATACTAGACATATTTTGTTGATCTTGAGACAAACCGAACAATGCAATTTCTAAAATACCCAACAATATTAGGGGAATCGGGGTAAAATCAACCATATCTTCGTTCACAGAGCTGTGCGGAAAACGAAACCAATAACAACCGATTTCTTAGCAACTATTCAAAGGACTAGCCTTATTTTATTGATCTTGAGTCACACCGAGCAGAGAAAATTGTGAAAAACATGAAAATATTAAGAGAATCAGGGTAAAACCAACCATATCTTCATTCACAGAGCCGTGCGGTGAACAAAAATAAGTCTAGTCGATTTTCCAAAAAATTTCACATGGGACTAGCCATATTTGGTTGTTCTTTAACCACATCGAGCAAAGAAATTTCTGAAAAACACAACTTTATAAGGGGAATCAGGGTAAAATCAGCAATTTCTTCATTCACAGAGCCAAGCGTTAAATGAAACCTTTTTCAATCGATTCTCCTGAAAATTTTACATAGGACTAACATCATTTTGTTGATCTTGAGTCACACCGAACAAAGAAATGTCTGAACAACAAGCAAATAATAGAGGAACAAGGGTAAAATGAGCTCATTTGTTCCCCAAGCAGTTCCGTGCGGCCAATGAGACAACGTCCATTCGATTTTTTAGAAATTTTCCTTCAAGTAAAGGTACCATTTACAGAAATCGTTCCACTCCGAGCAGAGATATAGAATTCTTTCGCATTTCGGGCACCTTTTTTCCCACTGTGCGTTGGAACAAGTTGTGGTATGGTAAAAAAACGGATAGAGTAATTTGTTATACAATTCTTATTTGAGGTTCCTTAAAATGGGCATCCGCTTAACGTGCTTATTGTACCTCTAAACTACTAGGTTTTATGTGATGCAATGATTTCGATGGCAGGCTTTTTTCTTAATATAGCAATTTCATCAGACACAGATTTTCAACTATTTTTCCTTCTTCGAAAGTGGACATATAAACTTACAACTTGAGCCCAAAAAGATTAAGAACAATTCCTATTTTCGAGAGGAAAATCATCCAAGGAACACCTAGTTTTAGAGGAACCCATCCAGGTTGACAAGTTTTTCGAATGTACATTAACACGCATGGATTATGAATGATGCTCTAACTTGACAAATTTAGTCTTGTTTAAGGCTTAAGCTATAACCCAACGAAACAAACTAGATGTCATGTCTTATGACTATTTTAGGAAATCAGCTAACTAAAAATGGAAACTTCACGGGATGCAAATAAAAACTGGTTGCTGGCCTGTCTTAAGATCATTTCCATAAATTTGCCATGATTTCTATTCGGCTTTTGTTTTTTACAGAACTCAATCTTAATTCCATAATCCGCTGTATGCCTACACACCCATCCACCTCTGAATTATTACAACACAGCAATTACTTAAGCTTCTTATACCACACACGCACGCCATTTTTCCAAACGACGAACCTTCAAAATCGCATAAATTTAACCCAAAGCATCCGGCCACTTGATCTGCGATCTCACGTCCCGTCGGAGTCGTCGTCGCCATCGTCATCGTCCAATATTTTCTGCTGAGCACAGATTGACAAAACACCACATCTTATGTGCCCCGTTTCCTGCCCCATCGCATCGACGAAGCCGGTTTCGATCGAAGTGCTGTTTTTTCCTTCTTATGAATGAACTCGTACGCTGCTACTTGAGGCTTCATTCAGAAGGAGCTCTTGTGGCTGACTGGTTTCGAGCTCTTTTGGGCCCATTGACTGGTTTCCATTCATAAATCACGATCGCCTGCTTGCCAACCCGGACCCGATCGAAACCGGTTCGACCAGCAGACAACACCAATCTGAACGGGCGATCGATGCTGAGGTTGTGGCCTTTTTCGCAATCTCGGACTTCGAATCCCAACTAATTATGACTACTCGTTTCTGCGTCCTTCTGGTGGTGATTTCGAATCGTAAAATATAATATGGATTGCAGCGTAACAACTGGCACAAAGGACGCTGCTACTATCGCAGACATATCAATTAAGCTATCCCGGAAGGAAAACTCCCAGCAGTTGATCCAATCAAAAATCAAAACCGAACGATTTTATGTAAAACTGGAAAACATGAAACCGTATCCAGTGCGGAATAATAGCTGTTTAGCAGCTCCGGATAATGGTGCTCTCGCAAATGCATCCGATAGGCTCTCACATCGGTGCATCACATTAGAAAGTATAATTAGTGCACTCGTGGGAGGATGGTTGGCTGCATCCCATCAAACTCTCTGATCAGAATCAAATGTGAGCTACCCCCCCCACTCCCTTCAGGGGTCGATGATTATCATTTGCATTTCCATAGATCACATTCACTCTGGTGTGTCTCGTTCGGATGGAATTGATACTGGGCCTGGGTGGAAGCTAGTCCCTTCCGCATTAACCGTGGGGGCGTATTTCAGTGATAATCGTTCAAAATGACTCCCCACACGTGTTTTTTTTTCGTTCGCCTGGTCACGCGAGAGCGATTAATCGATGAACGCCCCTCCCCCCTCCCCCCGTTTCCGAGGGGGCGGGGGACTTTTTTACACATCGGGTCAATATCACCCGCCTGCGGTGCTCAGCTCTCTGGTTGTTATTCGTTCTGATAAGAACGACACTGTAAAGTGCTGGTGCAGTAATTATAACTCACTGTTGCATAATTACCATAATGCCATCGCACAGTCATTTTAGAATTGCAAAGTTTCTTTTTTTTTTCTCTCTGCAGATCGCCTTTGGTTTCCAATCGTTCTGGAGCATAGGGCGTTTTATGCGGTAGCAATTAAGTCGCGTTGCAATCGTCCGTCCGTCGGTGGTTCTTCGCAGCGGGGCGTGAATAATCATAATTTTGAGAGTTGCTTCGAGTAATAATGGTTTCATGGCCGACATCCAGCAGGGCTCGGTCGGAACCCATCAATTGATGCGAGGCAGAGATTTTGCAAAACACTTGCCTAAGTTATTCGGTTTTTAATGGTGCGGATGAATAAAAGATGCGAAGCTTTCTGGCGGAAAGAAAGTCGAGAATGGTTTTTCTGACGTGCAGAATCGCTGATGCTTTGACGTAAGCTGCGTACTTAATGAAGCTGTGCTTGTTGAGATGTGGTTTAGAAATAGGAGATAATGGACATTGCCAGAGGCGTCACGCAATCAGAAGTTCATCATGTGCAACGAGTTTAATCTCTAAAAATACTGCCGTAAGTAAAATATATGTATTGATATACAGCAATTAAAAATATAACAACAATTCTTATAACAAAAATGTGGATTTTATTTATTGTTAAGGGTTTACATTTTCATGCACGTAGTAAAAATTTTCTTGTCTTCTATAACTAAACATGATGGAATTGGGAATGATTTCTCATATGCATTTATCGGACAATTCTGAAAGGCCGTTGTGAGATTATCACCATGAAAATCTCACATGCGGATTTCATTTTACCAATAACTAATGCTTTATCTCCTTTCTCCTGTTCTCTTCCCTATCTCATGGCAATACCATATGATCCAGCGTGAAGATAACCTGGACACTACATCAAATGAAGCAATAAGTAAAGAACGGTATGTAACCCTTACCAATTTTACTTAAAAACAAAATTTTTAACATAAGGTAAATCATCAAATGATCACAACAAAACATGGTAAACATTGAATAACATATAACGGGAAAAGGGAGGGACCATCAAGGCACCTAAGTAAAATGATTTGGATAGAGAGCATGGAACTGCCTATTCCCTATTGTTAAACTTTTACGGAACAAGGGCGGGTTCTTTAACCCGGTTTATTGCTCGATTCTGGTGCAGTTAGTGTGAACTTGCTTTTGCCTCCCGCAACCCCGACAAAGAGAAAAAAAATTATTCCGAAGTAGAGCCCAACCCTAAGGATAATATAAAAACCCTGATGGAAGGAAAAGAATCCCCTCTAGGGGTAGTTTAACTACATAATGCATTATATTATATTGCTGCACAAGTTGTCCCGCCTTGGAGTTTCTACGAAATTGGTGTTTTGCGGGTGAAGATAGGCGGTTGTATATCATGGCACATTTCTAACATGCCTGGAGGTCCACGAGGTAGCCATCTCAGACCACTATTGTTTATCTTGTTTTTCAACGATGCTGCTCTGATTTTGGACGAAGGTTTCAAATCAGTCTACGCAGATGATTTAAAGTTATACATGGTGGTGCGTACGCAAGAAGATCGTTTGCTTCTGCAAAAATCGTTGAGTTCATTTTCTGAGTGGTGTCAGAGAAACAAACTGATACTCATCGTTGATAAATGTCAGGCAATCACGTTTCACCGTATGGACAATCCCATACGGTTTGACTACTACATAATACTCTTAGTAGAGTTTTCAGTGTGAAAGCGTTCTGTGAACATTTTAAAAAGCAACTCGTCAGTTGGGCTTTATTTCGAAGTTGGCGAAGGGTCTTTCGGACCCACATTGCTGGAAGTCATTGTACTGTGCGTTTGTCCGTGTCGGTGGTATGGCAGCCTTACCAGGTTACGTGGTGCCTCATAATCAAACAAGTTTAGAAGCGGTTTATTCGTCTGGCTCTGAAAAATTTGCCGTGGCGAGATCCTGACAACTTGCCACCGTATCCTGATAGACAACTACTAGGTTTGGACACGCTAGAACGGCGTCGAAAATACAGCAGTCGTTGTTTATTGTAAGATGTTGAATGGTGAAGCTGATGCCCCAGAATTAATTTCTATGTTGAACTTTCGTGTATCGAACAGAAACTACGAAACTCAACGCAACTGCAACCAATTTTTCACCGAACTGTGTTTGAACACAATGAACCGATTTCAGCATGTATTCGTGCGTTTACTGCAGTCGAAGAACTATATGAGTTTAATTAACCATCTAGACGTTTCGCGAATCGGATAAGAACGGTGTTGAACTAGTTTTAATAGATATGTGTTTCTATTAGTTTACTAACTAATTCAGTTCATTTTATTCATTCAGACTGTTTATTGGCAGATGAATTGTTTTAAATACAAATACAAATTAATTACGTCACGCAACATTCAGGAAAACTCAAACGTGGGGGGAGTTGCGTCACGTACTATCAATACCTTACACATTGCTTGTCACTGAATCTTAACACGTGCCACGCCACCATAAAATTAATTGTTGATATGATTTGGAGCATGATACGGTTTAATAAACTCAATTTGATTTGGATATTTTGATATCTAAAAAAAAAAATCCTGCAACAATAGAATGTTTTTCTTAAATAGTATTTACTGCTAAAGAAATGAATCAGAAGAGTATAGAACAACAAAAACCAACCACGGTATCACAGTGAAGTGACCATTTGACCGTTTACTAGTTTTTATAGAAGCCAATAGGTTTTATGAAGATGGTCATAACATTTTCCACTAGAACATTTTCAAAATATTTATGGTCTTGTAAAGGTTTTATGAAATTGTGTTCATAACCGTCTATGGAGTGAATCACTTTGTTTACATTTTGGGTTTTCAAGAAGCATAGAGGAGGTGTACAAAACAGTTTAGAATACAATCTTTTGTTTTTTGGTTGGTTTTTATCATTAATATGTTTAATAAATAAACGAAATTCTAATATGTTGGTTGCGCCAACGAGATGGAAGCTTCGAAAACAATAAATCACAGCATGAATTTTCGTCTGAGTTCCGATTGACCGGCTGGACGAGTCGCTCCCAAATACCGCCTATGTGGGACGACCCCGGTGGGTTAAACTGCCAAGTCGCAGTTGCACCCACAAAGTTCGGCCACTGGGAAATCAGCCATTTCAGGCGGTTGTGGAACAACGTCTCTGTTTTTGCACCACTGTGTTTGCGGATTGCGGTGTGTGCTTGCCATAGACAGAAGATGTTTTCGGGGACACATTCATCCCACACACTACCAAAATCACGTGTAAATTTCTGTCCCTGGGACCGACACATGCAAGCGTCCTTTACCGCATAAGAATGTTTTGAAAGAGATGAGAAAATAATTTCAACCGAACACATCTTTTGTTGAATTGCGAATGTGTCAGTTTCAGAAGACACAATTTCACATGAAATCTTTCTTTACGTCCCCCGACTTTACGTTCCCCGACTATTTACAAACATGGATTAGGTCTCGTGTAAAATTCATAATTTCTAAGTGTGCAGACGACGTTAGCGCGCCACACATCTTGGGGCAGGATTCCCCTCCCGTTTGGTAGGGCTCCCTCGAGCAACCCTGAAACACACCAGGCCAATACGATGCACGCAAAACTGATACAGGATGCCCACAAGCGCCGCCAACTGACCTGGATCGGTAAGGACCGCCGAATTCAAAGATGTTCCGTACGCTGAAGCGGAAGCATCCCATACAATCCGCATCTTTCCAGGTATATTTAGATTGTACAATAGGCAAACATGTCCAACGACGAGCAGCTACAGATTTGTTATCTGGCAGCTGGATTTTATCGGAACGCCACAACAGGCCGCATTAGCGCTCTCCATTGAAACGTGTGCGAGATTCAAGCAAAAACATGACTCGTTCATCGTCTTTGGAAAGTCGTTCGAACAGATTCGACTTGACTACCGAATTTTCGATAGAAAAGTAATCCTTGACCATCTGATTTAACTGTGTTATGCTTTGTTCGTTGCATGTACAGATTAGTTTTGGCGGCAATTGGCTCACCCACCTTATCTTCACGACTCTTTCGCACCAGCATGAGGTTGGCGTGATTTAACCCAATCAGTATTCGAGGGTGGACGTTAGAATACGATTCAACCGGTGTTCCACGCTTGAGTTGGGCCATATTGAGGGACTGGAAAGGTAACTGCAGCTCCTTGACTGTTCGTACATCTCGAAGTAACGCCTGCTTTCCATTTTGTCCGCTTATCTCCACATCGACACTCTGTGAGTCGGATTCGTAGCGGTGAATGCCTCCAGTCCACTTCAGGCAGAGTAGAAGAACACTTCCAGAAATCATAAGATCCTCGGCAGGTTGCTGTTGGATGAGCGTCAGCTCAGATCCGGCACCCAAAAAGGCGTAACACTTCACCTGAACGCTGTCTCGGAAAAGCGTAACTGGAAGGTAGCAAAACGAGCCCGGACCCGTACCAGACTGGTGCGTATTAACGTTGCGTGCTTCGTTCTGCTTCAGAATTTCACTTCTGTTGGATCTGCCACTGAACGGTACAGGTGGTGCAGACAAATCTTAATGAAGTAGCACGTGATGCATGAACGTGCAGCCGTTCTTTCCACACTCCCGAGAACTCCAGCCACCTTTAGACACTTGCCGCAGACATTGAATCTACGACCAGTCGCCATCTTGCTTCGTATGACAATTCCGGAAATCGCTAACATTTTCTCCTATACAAGCCGGGCAGGGTTTGCTTTCTCCGCTTTGGTATCAGCCTTTAGGCCGAGAAATGATTTCTGGAATTGTCAGCATCTTCTTTTTGCACGAAATTCAGTTCTTTCGGAACAAATCACGGGGCAACGCGTTGCATTCCCAAAATATCAACAAAACGGTTCTCTATGATATGGTGAGATTACTAACCACCTCTCCAAGGCTCACATGATGATTTTCAAGCAGCTTTGATGTTAAAAGACACCCGGAACGATGCAAGTCTTGGAGCACGTATATACCACTTTTGAAGTTTTTCTAAGATTCTTATGTTCTAGTATTCATTAGAACAGATTTTTTTTAGTTCCATGATTATCGAAATTTTCAGCCTTGGGCTGGTTCATCTCTCATCGTACACTGAAAATTTATTTTCGTAAATAAGATTTCACTCGTTTCGTAAACATGGATTTTGTTCATAGAACTAATGTCTTGTAAATTGTATGAAACATTCATATTGCTTGTCATCTTACAAAATGCTGTCATAACGCCTTTTTTGTACAATGCACAAAATTAATTTCGTTAAGACCAGCCAATCGCTGCTTCTCTTCGGTCGAACTAATAAATGTTCGTGTTCTTGCTGGGATGATAGGAAGCATTAATTTATCCCAAAATAGAAATGAAAGTGCTGTCAAGAGTTAGAAGCTCATGCACAATAATCAAATAACTACTCACGAGTCAACATGGCCTAGTAAGATCAACCACGGACTCAATAACAGCTGTCCCTGAAAATGTAAGATCGAATCATATGGCACAAACAACTTCGCGTGGTAGCACTTTTTTTAATAATATTTTAAGTCGATAAAGTAGATCTGTCAGTCGTTCATGCATGCAACCACCTGAGAGACGTTTCTTTTTTATTGGTAACAAATTACTCGTACCTCTTTGTATTGTTTTCGTAGAATGAACGAATGTTCTTTCTTTGTCAACAAATGCTTAGTGCTTGTGAAAGTCGCGCGTGTGACATTAAATACGAAGGTAGCTTCTTAAAAAGTACAAATCAGTTTCGTTGCAGAAAACAATGAAGAAATTTGTTAGTCCTACCTTCGATTTCGTAATATAAACGAAAATTAATTTTCAGTGTAGTCACTCAAATACCGCTTAGGTATTTTCGTAACTTGTTCGAGGGTAAGATTCGAATTTGTGACTATAGCGTGAGAGGTATGGATGTTAACCTCTACCATTAGAACAGATTCTTCAAAGGCTTTCTTCAACATTCTTAATAATTCCGCACAATAAATTCGTTGGAAACAAAATTTCAAGCAAACCTTTTGTTCAATAAAATCATTCACGGTGAAATACGACAAAAAACAACAAATTGTCTGATTTTACAAATTGCACTGATTTTACAAGCTTACTTTGATGCTTTGATCATGCTCAAAATTTCTGTATTAACTTAACCGGTCAACAGTGGTTCATTTTAATTTTGAATTTCCATTACTATTTTATCATAGTGTATTTCTCACCGGTAGGCCTTTTTAAATGAACTACAGAATCAGTAGCCGTCTTTCTTATTGATCAATTCCTAAATCAGAAACGTTAGGAAAAATCACGATGAAGCCTCTGCCTTCCACGGTTGCGACGTTCATTTCGAGTCGATAAAGCAGTACTCTCAAACATGTAAGAACGGGATAGTAGTAGCTTGTTTATTTTTTCGTTTTCGTACAATGCACGAATGTTCTTTCAGCTTCATATATTTTCAAAGCAAGAGCTACGCGTTGGATGACACAACATTCTCGTGGAAAACCCCTTGACAAAATCAAATGGGCGTTGCGGGCTTCGATAAGACTATCATAAAACGTGAAAAAATCTAATTTGCATTTGAACTGTTACTTGGGATTGACCAAGCCTTATGCAAAGAAAGTTATTACCAGTATGCTACACTCGCTCAAGTTTCCCTAACATTACTCTTGTGATGAAAGGAATCAAGGATTCACGCTTGAACAACCATTCCTATCAGAATACTTTGAGTCTTAGCTACTATGATCAATCTGCATATTGTGATTTTGGTTGAATTTTTACACCCAGTAATTTACAAGAAATACTTCGCCGTATAAGAAGAAAAAGGAAATTATCTGTTTGCTGGCTGAAATTCATTCCTTAAAATAAATAAGTCACTTGAAATCCTTTCATAGAACGATACCTTTCTTTTTTCTGTTTTCCGTTTCTGTACGTATCAACATTGTTTGTTTACCTGCAATAAGAAAAAATATGAGTGTTAGTCAAGTGTTCCATAAAATGTAATAAAAAAAGCTAAAATATTAACTAACAATTGAATAAAAACCCAAATGAATCCACCAACGGTGAGACTGACACCTTCTTACTCTTCACCAGAATTACGAACTCAAATACATATTTTCATCAGAAATTCCAGGAAGATCCCGGAATATTCGATTTGTCATACATTCAGTTTAAAAAATGAACTTTTTGTCAATCCTGAACGTATTTATTGTTCATCGATGTGATTAACATATTGGCATTAATAGTGCTTAACGACCTATTTATGTTAGTAATATTTAAGAAGAAATTACATAAATGTTGGAAATTTCATGTATTCAGCCCATAGAATGAATTATGAGACAATCCTAAGCGTCAATTTTGATTATCGATATGGATTAAAGATGCTTTATACATGTTAGTATATACAATAGCGTTCTATGAAAATGTTGTAGCTTTCATTTGCCGTCAACAGAACTGAAATCGGTTCAAAAATGGCTGAGAAACCGATGTGACATTATTTGTAACGCACATGCACACATACATACACACCGCCATGTGCTCAGTTCGTCGAGCTGAGTCGAATCGTGTATGACACTCGGTCCTCTAAGATTCGGATAAAAAGTCGAGTTTTGTAGCGATCCTCATCTCTTCTTTTTGTGTAAGAAGTGTTAAAAGGACCTTTATGTTAGTCTCAATCTGATCGAATATAAGCTAAAGAATAGATCGTTCAAAACTTGGTCGACTCAAATATGACGTAGTTTTTTTAAGCGTGCATTTAAAAAAACTTGAACACCCTCATTATGTAGGTGTATGCGTAAGGAAGAGTCACTATTTTGATTTTGCCATTTTCCATTCAGTTGTCAAAATGGCGTCGAAGAGCAGCGTATCAAAATTTTGCAAGCGCAGCAGCAATTACTGGGCAAAATCACTTAATGTTGCCAAATTAACCATGATGAATGTTATAAAAGTGTTCGGAGAACGTCTGGCGACTGTCAACAAGTCGGGATCAGGAGAAAACCAAAACCAAGAAGTCGCAGCGACCGGAAGAATAGTGGCCAGCATTTTCGAAGGCAATCTCAACCTTTCCATCAGGGATATCGGGAATGAAGTGGGAAAGTGCACAACAGTGCAAAGAAGAAGAAAACAATGAGCCGGACTGTTAACCTGAGCAGAAGAAAATAACATATGAATAACTTATTTTGATCTTGATAACTGGCCTTGGTATTTAAGAGCACAGCATAAGAGCAAAATATCTGAAAATTGCAAGCAAAATATCTCTCGAATAACAAAACTTATTATTTGGGATGCCCGAGAATACCTGAGAGGTGCTACTTTGGTATTGTCTTACCTCAATTCGGTATTCGCATAACATTTTGGGAACACTTTTTTGGTATTATCCTTAGGTATTTAGACTCTTATGCAGCGCTCTTAAATACCAAGGCCAGTCATCAAGTTATACGTTCCTGCTCCAGAACATTTAAGGTTACAGTGACACCAAATCGAGGTGATAAGTAAAACACAACTGCCAAAGGAAGAGCGCGTAAGTTGTACACGAGTTTGTTGACGAAGTTTGATTGCGTCCTAACGGACCATGAAACATACGTCAAGCCTGATTTCAAGCAGTTCCCATGTCAACGGATTTATACGGCCACCAGAAAAGGAATGGTTCGAGATAAGTTTAAGCAGCAAAAAATGTCAAAGTTCCCGAAAAAATACGTGGTTTGGCAGTTGATTTGCACCTGTGGACTAAAATGCGAAAGTTTCGTGACAATTGGCACTGTCAACCAAGATGTTAATGTA
This sequence comes from Aedes japonicus, assembly GCA_034211315.2. Taxonomy (NCBI): domain Eukaryota; kingdom Metazoa; phylum Arthropoda; class Insecta; order Diptera; family Culicidae; genus Aedes; species Aedes japonicus. The sequence goes on from JASCZW010001736.1 coordinate 23,237, forward strand.
AAGAAATGCTTGCATAAACGCTTATTGCCTTTCTTGAAGAGACAAAGTCGTTCCGTGCTGTTTTGGCTAGAGCTCACTTCTTGCCACTACGGAAAAATGGCTCAGGAATGCTATTCCGCCGATAGTATGCAAATCATACCTAAAGGGGAAAACCCTTCAGACTCGCTGGAGCTGCGCTCAATTGAAAAATATTGGATAATCGTATAGAGAAACCTCGACAGAACTCAAAAAGCAGTTGGAAATGAGAAACAGTTCAAGGCAAATTAGCATTCAGCATCAAATAAGGTGGATATAACAGCGGTACAAAACTTGATGGAAGTTGTGAAACGTAAAGCCCGACAGTTCGTATTTGGAAAATCGGAAGCGAATAATTTTCCTGTATTTTGTAGACGATAGGCTTAAAAAAAAGATTGATTATTTAGATAATAGACTAATCAGTGTGCATTTAATCATGTTTAACCAATTTTTGACCGTTCCACTCTTTAGATGAGAATAGCCTTCATTCAGTCAAAGTTCCGCAACGTAACAAACATTCCTGAGCAAATTTCATTCAGCCTCTGCAAATTACCCCCCACAATTCCGGAAATAATTCCATTCAACCGTCCCCTGGATACCATCAACAAAACCTAACAATTACGAATGGCAGAGGTCATTTCCCCCGTGGCAACCATTGTCCGTCTGATTCCGGCTTATTTGCTCGTACACAGCAAGCATTTTCAAGCAAAACTGTCGTCCCATCTCGGTGCTATTCTGTGAAGTGTCAGCTAGAAATCCCAGAACCGATACAATGGTCATTGATGTACCACAACAACACCCCCCCCCCCCCCTTCCCCATCCACATCAGAACCATCATCAGTAACCATAACCATAAGCAACAATTAGCGTCACAATCTTACAAGCCTCAAGAACGACGGCAAGGCCAACTACGACGCCATGGTCGCCATTAGCACTCCGCCAGCACTCCGTCATATTGCATTTCAGGGCCGGTCCCCGCTCGAACGGAAACGGAACACAACGAGACATTATTTAGTTTTATCACTGTTTACATAACATCCGGTTTTGCGCCTTGATTCCGGAGGGCACCACCAGAAGAAGAAGAAGAAGGATATCCCTTGGGATTTGCGAACGAACTCCGGCTCCGAGTCGTATTCCAGTCGAACGACGTCAGTCAGCAACTACTATATCGAGTGGTCTACGAGCCATGGGAAGCCAGTAACGAAATTGATAGGTTTTGATTCAATTATTCCGTCCGTTATTCACGCTTTGCTCCGATGATGGAGAAGGCTCTCGGGGTGGTTGGGATTTGCGCCGGCATTCGCATCGGAATGGATCGATTCGATAATTTCATTCGGCCTACCCAGGCCGCGTCTGAATGCCAACGAGCGAAGGGATATAACCACTGAAATTCTATTTCCTTCTAATTCCCTTGCGGTGGTGGTTGAAGTACTTCGCCCCACAACTTGAAACGTGTACAGTAATCAATTTACGGGAGGAGGCTGGTTCAAGGGCGAGAAGCTGAAAGAAAGTGCAGAATATTTTTAGGCAAAAGTGCTCTCTGACTTGGTTGGTTGGGTCGGCCCATAAAATATCTGCCGGCTCGGAACTTTATGGAACTTAAGACCTATCTCTCCTTGACTCGCCGTTGCGCAAGGGGAAAGGAGCGAATGAGTGTATGTGTTCAGAAATAAAACTCAATATCCTGTAACAAAGTAGAGTATCCGTACTTGGTTGGTCCTGCTCAAGTTGGCTTCTACGTTCTCCCCGATATATGACCGCATTAGGCACGGGTGACGGCCTCTATCAGTTGCTGCAAAAGCAAGAGGCAATGTGCTGTGAAGCTGTGAATGTGGTGCTTGAGGATGCTTGTTTGTGCGCCGGGTGGATGCTATAACGAGGGGGTTTTCTTTCTTCTGGAATCCTGAAAATGATGCGGCCCTCAATGCTCCTCTGTATGCAACCATTTGACGCGGGGGATTTACTTCCCTTCTGATGGAAGCGGTTTCCTTACATTGTTAGAACAGAAAACTTTTGTTATTTAAGAGTTCTATTAAAGCCTACCTTAAGATGATGTGCGAAAATCAAGGACAGCGCGCAAATACCATACATAATTATGATTAAAGAACACGAGCAGAAACGAATAACTCGATAACTGGCTTTGGTATTTCAGAAGTTAAATACCTGAGGATAATACCATGAAAATGTTCCCACAATTTTATACGAATACCAAATTGAGGTTAGAAAATACCAAAATAGTACCTCTCACGTATTCCCAGGTATCCAAAATAACAAGTTTGGTTGATCGAAAGATATTTTGCTTGCAAATCTTAGGTACTTTGTTTAGGTATTTTACCTCTTAATCTGAACTCTTGAATACCAAGGCCAGTTATCAAGATCAAAATTAGGTTTACATTTGTTGTTGTCGTTTGATTGGGAATCAATTTCATACCGAAAATAACATTATCTAACCAAAGCAACAATGCCCTGCTGCAAAAGCAATAAGATAGACCAAATCCAATCCAAATCCAATCCAAATCCAATCCAAATCCAATCCAAATCCAATCCAAATCCAATCCAACAAATCCAATCCAAATCCAATCCAAATCCAATCCAATCAATCCAAATCCAATCCAAATCCAATCCAATCAATCCAAATCAATCCAAATCCAATCCAAATCAATCCAAATCCAATCCAAATCCAATCCAACCAATCCAAATCCAATCCAAATCCAATCCAATCAATCCAAATCCAATCCAAATCCAATCCAAATCCAATCAAATCAATCCAAATCCAATCCAAATCCAATCCAAATCCAATCCAAATCCAATCCAAATCCAATCCAAATCCAATCCAAATCCAATCCAAATCCAATCCAAATCCAATCCAAATCCAATCCAAATCAATCAAATCAATCCAAATCCAATCCAATCAATCCAAATCCAATCCAAATCAATCCAAATCCAATCCAAATCAATCAAATCCAATCCAAATCCAATCCAAATCCAATCCAAATCCAATCCAAATCCAATCCAAATCCAATCCAAATCAATCCAAATCAATCCAAATCAATCCAATCAATCAAATCCAATCCAAATCCAATCCAAATCCAATCCAAATCAATCCAATCAATCAAATCCAATCCAAATCAATCCAAATCAATCCAATCAATCAAATCCAATCCAAATCCAATCCAAATCCAATCCAAATCCAATCCAAATCCAATCCAAATCTCAATCCAAATCCAATCCAAATCCAATCAAATCAATCCAAATCCAATCCAAATCAATCCAAATCCAATCCAAATCCAATCCAAATCCAATCCAAATCCAATCCAAATCCAATCCAAATCCAATCCAAATCCAATCCAAATCCAATCCAAATCCAATCCAAATCCAATCCAAATCCAATCCAAATCCAATCCAAATCAATCCAAATCCAATCCAAATCCAATCCAAATACAATCCAAATACAATCCAAATCCAATCCAAATACAATCCAAATCCAATCAAAATCCAATCCAAATCCAATCCAAATCCAATCCAACAAGCTTAAGAGATCTTCTTTGAATTTTCCAAAAATCAACTGGACTTTCTTTAGTTATTTTGATTGACAAGATTTCGCTGTATCCATTTGAACATTTTGGATTAGTGATTTCTGTAATTTTGTAGTTCTGAACTCATATGTTTTTCTCCAATTTTTTACTTATATTGTCTTCTCATTTCTCGGAAAAATCTGATTTAAGCTATTTGTAAGTGTTTCGGATTATTTTCTTCAACTATTTTTTTGTAATTTCTATTTTTTTATTCTTCGAATTGTTTATACTATTCAAGTTATCTGAGATTTTTTAAGGTTTCAAGCTTTCCTAGAAGTGCTAGAAGTTTCTATTATTTCCAAGTTTTTTTTTTCTGACTGAACCAATATTTTTCAAACCTCTCTTAAATGTTGAATCTGCTGAAATTTTTGGATTTTGTAAGTTTTCTAAACTGCAAATGGTTTGCTCATTTCTGAAGCTGATGAAACTTCTCTGTATGACTTTGGACTATGAAATTACGCAAACTTCTTAGAACTTTTCTGTACGTTTCCTTTTTCTAAGACTTTTGAACCATTTGAATTCCTTTTTTGCGCTGCAATTTTTCTGTTCTGCGGACTTCTCTGAACATGGTTCTTTTTTCGTAGTATTGGGCTTTTTTTTGCATCAGCCCTCGCTAGTTCACTTGAAGATTTCTTAGACAATTTACGTTTGTTTTTATGATGTCTTGTGGATTCTTCATGATTTCTGTAATTTTGAATTTGTGTGCACTGAGGGTCAGTTTTCCAAGGGTCCAAATTTTTTTTCGGATTTTCATGACTTCTTTAAACTATTGTTTTTTCTAGGTTTTTCTTTAGCTTAAATTTTTTGAATTCTTTTTGGTCTCTATTGAAAATTTCTAGATATTTTATCTTTAGGATAATCAACGTTTATTACTTCTGACGTTTATTGAATTTTTCTGTTCACTGGTGTTTTTGAATATTGTAAGTAACTTCAGACAGTTTCCGGGGTGTTGCAATATTTCTGATATTTTCTGTTGGTATCTCGACATTTTTCTCAGACTTCCCTTATAACTTGCTATCTTCATTGAAGTTTTCGCATCTTCTCCAAAGTTTTCTCATCATATCTGAAGTATCATGAACTTTCGAAACTTAAGAGATTTCTGAAGTTGAATGAATTTTTCAGCAGTTTTCTTAGATAATTTTTTTTTTATATCACTAGAATTCTATGAACTTATGAAAACAATCAGACCTATTTTCAAATTTGCAAAACTATTTGCTAGCTTTCTTGACTCTTTTCCCTGATTTTGGTCTTCCAGAAATTCTTGAAATGGTCTAATCTTCTTTGAAAATTTTTCAAGTTGTCTGGGCTTATCATTATTTTTACTTCTAGTTTTAAAGTACCTGTATCTTACGAGTTTCTTCAGAGTGCAGAATATTGCCTAGCTACTCAGAATTGTTTAAGACATTTGCCAGTTTTTGAAGCTTTCTGAGCTTCTCTAAAAATTTTGAACTGGTCCAAAACACTTGACACTGGAGATGTCTTTAAGCAACTAACTTACAGGTACTCTAACACTAGAAGATAAAAAAAATGATAAACCAAGATAAATACAAACAGGCTGATTTGTCAAAATTTAAGCTTTTTCTACTGGAATTTAAGGAAAATTGCTCGTTTTTAGTAGTGATGTTATGGAAACAGTGTTTCAGTTTATGTTTATCGTCGGATTTTTTAAAAGTGACAACTGAAGTTTCCGTTTAAATTCGTCCAGTTTTTCAATTGATCAAGTTTATGAAATTAAATATCAATTCAGTAAATCCGAACTGATTTTAATATTTTCAGAATTAAATTGCACCTTGTTTGCAGATGTTTCTGCAGCTTTTTGGACTCCTTTAAAATTTTCGGATTCGTAAGGCACTCGACACTGAAGAAACTTTAAAATAGCAGTCAAAACAGGCTAATATTTAAAAGTAAGCTTTTTTTACTGGAGTTTTAAAAAATTTGCTCGTCTTTAATCGTTTTTAATTGAAAAAGTGTTTATATTTCTAGAAATGATAAGAAAAATTAGTTTTTTTTTCCAATCAATTCCAACTACCTTTGCTTACTTTGGCTTCTTCAGTGTCTTGTACTAATAACTCGACATCACTGTTTTAGTTTATTTTTATTTTCTATTGTAAAAAATGTGAACACTGAAGTGTCAGTTTAAATTCTCTCAGTTCTACAACTGCTCGAGTTAGTGGAAATCTGAAAATATTTATCTTATCTACAGAAACCTCAACTGATTTCAATGTCGTTTGAAGTTTTCTGGCTGTGTTTTTGAAGTTCGGTTTTTTTTAGTGTTAATTCCTTAACTTTACAACTACTTAAAATGTCTTATTTCTTTGAACTTTTCTGTAATATACTGCTATCTCGACTTTTTTTTTCAGACTTCTCTGATGACTTGCTTTCTTTCCTTCTCAATTTCTTAGTTTATCAGAAGTATCTTGGACTTATCAAATTTTGGAGATTTCTGTAATTGTATGAATTTTTAAGCAGTTTTTCTCGATTTTATTTTAATATCACAAATTTTCCAGAATTTTTGAAAAAATCAGACTTGTTTAAAAATTTTAAAAACTATTTGCAAGTTTTCTTAACTCCCTGACTTTGTTTTCAAGTTTTCCGAACTCATTTTAGAAATGGGGTAATCTTCTCTGAGGGTTTCTGAAGTAGGGTTTATCATTTTTTTTTTGAACTTCTTACTTTAGAATACCTTCACCTTAAGAGTTCCTTCAGAGTTCAGAAGTTTGCCTAACCACTCTGGTTTTTAAAAGTCATTTGTACCTCGCAGTTGTTCGAAGAAGTTTTTGAAGCTTTCTTTGCTTCTCTAAATTTTTTGGATTGGTCTAGCACTCGACACCGAAGAAGTCTTTCAGTCGCAGTCGAAAAAGGCCAATCTGTAAAAATTCAAGCGTTTTCTACTGGACTTTAACGAAATTTGCTTGATAAATGTAGTGATGGTATAGAAAAATGTTTCAATTAATTTTTATTTTCTGATTTTTTTAAAAGTGAACAACTGAAGTGTCAGATAGATTTTTTCCCAGTTATACAGTTGCTCAAGCTAATGGAAATCTGAATTTTTTTATCATGTCTACAGAGTTTCTGAATTTCTTCGTTTTTTAAAGTAAAGTTAATTCATTTTTGAAATATTTTAGTCATTTTTTATATTTTCCGGATTCATCTAGTAAAGACGCAACAATCTTCTCATACTTCTGGCGATAACCAAACCTCTTTGTTTTCCCAAGTTTTTGTTTTTTTATCTTCCATTCTCTTAACTTCTCTAATGTTTTGTTTTTCTTCTCGAAAGTATCATTGACATATCATGTTTTCGAGTTTTCAAATGATATTTAAATTACTTTTCGTTTACCGAGTGTTTTTTTAATAACACAAGAATTTACTCAAGTTTTTTACAGTGCTTCAAACTATTTTTTAAAGCTTTCGAAACTATTCAATAGTTTTGTTAACTCTTTTATTTTAGATTTTTTGGAAGATTTGATTTTGAAGAACCCTAGTTTGTTTGAGAAATAGTTTAGTTTTTGTGTATCCCACAAACACTGCCTCTTCGCAAACCGAACGCGATTGAGCCTTATTAATAAACGAACTGGTTAAAAAAAACTCAGATTTTTTAAAGCCATATGAACTAAACAGTTCCTTGTCGGATTATGCGACCTTTTTCAAGGAACGAACTGGTTCGGTTGATTTTTCTCTCAGACTACTTTTAAATTTTCTCGATTTCACTGAACAATACTAGTCTTAATCGGTATTTTCTGGATTTCTTAAATTAAGGTTGTTCCTTTGCTTCTGAAGTTAACTGAATTACTTTGTTTTCTGGAGCACTTTGATCATCACAAGGCTTTTTTGAAATTCCCAGGATGCAGGAAACAAAGAATTATGATGTTCTCTGTTGTTATTCATACTTTTCTAAGATTATTTTTCTTTGATGTGTTCTTATTTATTATTTCTAGTTTCGTGGACTTAACAAGTTTTCGAGATTTCTAAAGCTGTTTTGAAATTCGTTTCAGTTTTCCGAGTTCTTTTTTTATGTACACACTTAGTTTTCTTTTACTGAGGTCATGTAATTTGTATTGAGTTTTCAAACAACTGATAAAGTCAGTGAACTTTGAGACGTCAACAAATGAAACGTAAGTTGCATAATAAAAATGTTATATTTTTCTATCCAGAGATTATGGGGGAATAAAATATTCAGTGTATATTTCGAAAGAATTTAGGTTTTCTTCAATTTTTAAGATTTGTTTTCAAGTTTACTGAATTTTTCAGCTGTTTTAATTTTAACGTACAGATTGAGTGTGAATATCACAAGGATTTTCTGTATTTTTTATAACGCTTTCTACATTTTTAAACGCTCCAAACTTTTTGTTTGTTTTCTCGACACTTCCACCAGTCTTGCTTTTTTTTAAACTTTTCCGGACTTATTGCGAACATTGTACAATATTTTTTTAAGGTGCCTCAACTTGGACTGGCTTATTATTAAATTTCAACTTCAAGTTTCTTCTTATGAACATTATCAAAGAAGCGCTTTGTTTAAAGTATCTACAGTTTTAAGAAATTTTGGCTGATTTTTAGATTGACTAGAAGACCCGAATAAAATCCTTAAATGGTATATAATAATACAAAAAATGTTGGCTACCCAAGCAGCACACTACGATCAAAATTAGTTACAGCAACTTGATTATGACTAACTAAGTCACATATATGTTTTCTCAACCGAATGGCAACATGTGTGCTACTAGGGTAGCTACTAAGATTTAAAGAAGCCAACAACCATGAGGTTACAGTTGATCTTCCGATTTTCTGAAATTTTTCAAGTTCTTTTCTGAAGTTTTCTCGACTTTTTAGAAATTTTTAAAACCTTATTGAAGTTTTTTAGATTTCTCAAATTGAGGCTTACCAACGTTGATATACTTCTGGCGTTGTCTAAGTTTCGCTATTCACCGGAAAATATCCAAAAGTTTCCTGAACGTTGGGAAATTTCTGATGCTTTCTGTAGTTATTTGACTTTTTTCTAAGATTTCTTTGAAGATTTTCGACTATTCTTATAGTTTTTTTTTTTATCTTCTCTAAAGTTTGCTTATTTTCTTTAACATATTTTTAGCTTTAAAGCTTCCGAGATTTCGGAAGATATTTGAATTTTTTCAGCTTTCCGAGTTTTTCTGTTTTGGTTTTGATGCTCAACACAAGAATTATCTGAAATTTTAAATTCTTTTTTGCGACGTTTTTTAAGTCGGTTCAAGTTATTTGGAAGCTTTTTTGACTCTTCTCTTAATGATTTGTTTCAAAATTTTCCGGACTTATTTTGGAAATTGAAAATTTCTAAAGTTGTCAAGTTGTGAAACCAAAGTGTTCTGGAATGTGTTGTTGTTCTTAGATTTTTTTAAGCACTCCGACCTTATTGTTAGTTATCTCTTCTTCCTTCACTATAGTTTTCCGAGCTTCTTCCTGAAGGTGTCTCATAGTTTTATCAGTATCATTTTTTATAACTTTGTTTTTGCTTTATACGATTTTTTTCTTAGATTCACTTAGGATTATCTTCAGAAATATGAACTTTGCCTAGCAACTCAGATTTTTTGAAGTCTTTTGAACCTCGCAGATGCTCTCCGTATTTACTTTGAGATTTTTTTTCTCTGAACTGTTTGGATTCCGGCTCTGAAGATGTCTGTAAGTTGCAGACGAATTAGACCTAGTTTAATCGAATGTTTGCGTTTACTAGTGATAGTTTGAAAAAAAAAATCAACGATTTATTTTTCTAGATGTGTAAGTTTACATTTTCCTAGTCTTCCAATTGCTCGAGTTGCTGTTAATCTGATGATTTTTTAACTTATCTATAAATCCCCCGAAAGACTTTTATATACTCAGAATTCAGTGATGTTTCCTAGTTGTGTTTTGAGCATTTTTGGAGTTTTCAAGACTGTATTGTAGTTTTTTTTGGAGTTTAGGAGCATTCCAGACGTTTATGAAGTTTTATGCTTCTCTGTAAAGATTTATTAACTTCTCAAGTTTTTGAAATTTTGAAGCTTTTTGGACTGCCTTGTAGTTCTTTGGATTTATTTGAAAGTTTTCGGACTTTTCCAGTTATATACAGGCTTAATGTAACGGATTTCTTATTTTCTTTGTAGTTTTTTAGATTTTTCAAAGTTTTCTTTGATTTTTGCGAATTGGAGACTTATGCTTGTGTTTGAAAGTTTTTCCTGAAGTATTTCGAACTTGTTTTGTAGTTCCACGGACTTGTCCTGAGCTTACTGGTTTTCTACGAAGTCCTTTAATTACAAAAGGTTTGCTGTAGTTTTTTAATTTTTTTCTGATCGATTTTTAGTACCCTGTCTCTCTAAAGATTTCTGTGTTTCTCATGTTTTGTAGATATATCGATGTTCTTGAAATTCTGATGTTAGTTTTCTTTAACTCTTTTCTCTTAGTTTTTGACAAACTTCTCTATGTGTTTTCAGGGTTTCTCTCAGACTTGACTATTTTTCTCAATTTCTCTGAAATATTTCAGTCTATATTGAAGTTTTCTGGATTTGTCAGGTTTGGGCTGATCAAATATGGGCACAGTCTTGACGTGAATTGAAATTTGCTGTTCACAGAGTGTTTCTTCAGTATCGTAGGGTTTGCTTGGGTTTCTTTACCTTACTTTACCAATCAGACGAAGGACGGTGTGGTCTCTGCTGTACACAGAAGTTATCTCTATTGCATTCAGTCCATGGCTGTACCTTGCCAGACTCGCTGTCTGCGGAGAGTACACCTTGCTCGTTGCGCCGCTCTTCTTCTTGTACTCGTCGGTTTTCGAAGATCATTTTAACTGAGTTGTCGTTTGACACTCTTACGACATGTCCAGCCCATCGTAGTCGATCGAATTTGGTGATGTGTACAATGGTAGGTTCTCCCAACAACTGCTGCAATTCCGTCTTTCATCTGCACTCCACCGTAGATCGTACGCAGCACCTTCCGTTCAAAGACAGCAAGGGCGCATTAGTCTTTCACTAGCAATGTCCATGTTTCGTGGCCGTAGAGAACTACCGGTCTAATTAATGAGTTGTATATGGTCAACTTTGTAAAAGTTGGAGTTTCCTGGACCTTTTAAAATTCAGGATGAGCGTTCTAGAACACTTCTCTATACTTTCTTCTTCCATGATCTTTTTTGAAGTATCCTGGCCTCGTTGGATTTTTTGAGAAATTTAAATTTTTTTTCAAGTTTACGAACTTTGATTTGATGCTATTTTATGCTTTCCGAACTATTTTATGGTTTACTTGACTCTTGAATTAGATTTTTCAAAAGTTTTCCGGACTTATTTCGGAAACTTTTTAATCTGCTCTGAATATTTCTTAACTTGTTTTAACTTGTTAATTTACCCCTATATAGACTTTTCTAAAATTATCTTTTAGGAGTAACTTCAAATTTCAGAACTGTGACTTGCAAGTCGAAATATTTTGAAACTTTTAACCATGCATTTGCTTTCCGATTTACATTTTTTTACGGTTTTTTCCAATTTTTGAGCTTCTCTTCAGAGCTTGAACTGCTCATGTTTCTGGAAATCTGATTATACGAATATTTGAACTTATCTGTGGATTCTCGGACTGATTTAAATTAATTGATGTTATCAAGAAGCGTTTTGAACATTTCAGGAGTTTTCGTTTTTTTTCTGAATACCAACGTTCTTTCTCAATTGTTTTAAGCTTCCCATAATTTTTTGAAGTTGCATGCTCTTCTGTGTAGAATTCTCAATTTCTCAGGTTCCTAAAAATTTGAAGATATTTTCATTTCATTGATTTTATTCAAGAAATTTTGGATTTTCTCAAAAGTTTCAGGCCTTATGTAATGGATTTCTCAATTTTGCTTTGTGGATTTTTGACTTCTTTGAAGCTATGCTTTCAGCAGAGCTTTTACGAAAGATTAAAGCATTTGTTTGACACACATGATGAAGATCAAGGTTTCTTTGTTATAGAAATTTTCATCCTGTAGCTAGTTCGTCTCTGGTAAAGTAAAACGATGAGTGGGGGAAGCTGAAGGGGTCTTCTGAAGAGGTGGAGATGACATGTCCCGTATAGATTTGCTGTGCGGTTTGTATTCATGTTAATACTTTATTGTTGACTTCGTTTGGCCTTCGATCAAACTCCAAAGGCTTGTCCAGAGTTTGCTAATTTCCTTCGATATTCGTTCAAATCAAAAGGTTTTCCTTGCTTCGTTCAGAGTTTTTCTAGGTGATTCGGGCTTTAAAGATTTAAGTTTTCTACTTCTTTGAAGCGATCTTAATTTCGTTGCTTCAGCTTACTCTGGAATATCGAAGTTACAAGCACCTTTATAAAGTCATTCTGTGATATATTTCAAGTTCTATTAACAACTTGAATAAAGAAAGCGATCCAGTTTACTTTATGCGCCTGAAAGTGACGCGCTATTTAAATGTTCCCTCCTGTTTGGATCCTCTGAGTTCAAATCATCTTCTGACATGCACCGTTACTGAGGCCAAAGAGTATCATTCTGGTTTAACCTGGAAGTAATTTTTTGTATTCCTTGAAACACCTGAACGTATTCAATCGTTGCCTGTGAGGAATTCACCGGCCAAGATTGGTTTGCCAATACCTTCTCGCCATGAAGTGGTGTTGATTGACTGACTTTTACGCCCGAATAAAGTCGCTTTCTTAAGTCCTTCAACACCCAGCTCTCGCTTCGCTGGCCAGATGTATGTTACGGATAATTTGCTCTCCGCCGCAGCAATCAATTTCTTCACCCAATTCCGAAACCAATTTCCTCGCACGTCATCGCAAGATGTCATCCCATTTACGCTTCAATTAACAATCGTCCGTGCGCCTCATTACGCAACCCGTTTCCAATTATCCTTCGACTCGACAGACCAATCCGGTAGAGTACATCAGTTTGGCATTCATCTCACATACGCCCGGACGACTCAAGACCACCGCCGAAACTGCACCCAATGGCGATGCAAAACAAAACAGAGAAGAGAAAAAAAATAGCCCAGAACCTGCTAAAAGGAATTGATTGCCGGTTCCGAGTGCCGCCTGGAAAATCCAAAAATGTTCATCATCTGTCCAGCGCAGAAACCGGCGACCGTGGTGTACGTGACATTCGGGCAAGGCCTTAAAACTTCCCCGTCCAGCAGCTTCGTTCGGACCACGGATTCGGAAGACGGATAGTTAGGCTTTGTTGGACGGAATTTTCTCTGCTCACGGGCCCGGGCACTGCGGCTACGAAGAAAGGTGTGGGAAAATTGTGGCGAAACTAGTTTGGGCTCGGAATTGTTCCGGCGCGGCTTCTCCTTCGAAAGTCGCTTTTGGACAATTGAGTTGGGTTTTGAAGCAGGTGGTGAGGGGCGGGTAAAATAAATATTTCAAGACAGCAAGGCACAGAACGACCGAACGAGCCTGGATGCCGAGGAGACCACTTGAAATCAGATTAAATTCCGCCTGATCAAATTCTTCAATTTCACGAAACGGAGATATTGGAGTTTTCGGGAGGGGTGTCTGGGTTTAGTGGGCGAACTACCGGTCGGTGGGTGAAATCAATCACTTTAATGGAAGCGTACGGTTCAGTGAGTATGCTGTTATTTGATTTGATTGTCCATTTCAGGGTTGCATAATGGGGCAACTCGTTTGCAATGCAAAACTGAAAAATTGCAAACGGTTCGAATCATCAGCCTGAATGTAGGCCATTATCGCCTGATTGGGAAAGGGCATAGGATCAAACCTCTTTCGGAATTCAACCCTTGATAGCACCTGTTCGGAACCTAGCCCGAGGTCGGCTTCTTCATCTCATCCCGTCACCGCGAAGGCCGACCGCCACGGCTAGTCCATTACCGGGGATCGGAATTTGCCGGAGAAAATGAAAACGAAACAACCGTAAGCATTTAGATTGATTTTCAGGGATAACGATAATCTAATAGTGCGAAACCTAACATCAGCGGCAGATCCTTGCGAGACGGCGACCTTTCTTCATTTCGTTCCGCAGAATGACGGTGGTGGTGGTGAAAGGTGCTGGAGCCAACGAAATGAAATCGACGTGATTTTGATGGCGCAAACTTTTCCACCCAACACGTCTTTGCCAAATCGATCGAGAGAAGCGGTTTTTTTTTTCTTGGAGAGCGATGCTGGAAAATGCCCCTTTAAAATACTTCTCATCGCCGTCGTCGTCGTCTGTCGTGGGCGTCGTCGTTTGTCGGTTGAAGGAATTTCCCATTATCACTTTTGGAGTGGTGTTTGACGGCGGAAGGGGAGATATCGACTGATGCTGACATTAACGGAGAATCAATTTTCTACGAGTGTTCTCTGGCCAGCTGGTAGGCATCCTTTGTCTCACACCTTGGCCCTTCGGTGGCGAAATACCGGAAGCACTCGGAAGCGGACACACTTCATCAAGGCAGACACACAAGATCTCCTCGATACTGTCGAAAATGTGCTCATCGCCTCTTTGTGTTTGCAAATTGATTATGCTCGTTAGCGTAATTAAATTATAAACATGTCTGCCGCTCCATTGTTCTCCGGCTAAAGGTTCTCCATCGGCGCCGAAAAATACCTTCCGAAGCCAGCGACGCAACGAACTCTGCTCGGTTTATTGTTGGCACAAGTCATGAACTTGATTTTCCGAGAAACATGCCACGATGTCGACGAAGTCTGCAGTTGGCGTTGTTCGTCGAATCGATAAATCAAACGACAAGGACGACGACGATGATGATAATGATGACAATCGGAACTTTTAATTGATTGGAGTATTTTTCTGATTTTCGCTCACAATGGTGACACAGTGAATAGAATGATTGAAGAGGGGGGAGGGGGGGTAATAGGAAGGCGAAAACAATGCATGGAGGTAAACAATCGTGCTGTATTTGACACTAGTCATGCTTTGAATATTGGTAATTGTTTTGGTAAATATTTGAGTTGTTGTAAGGGCATCTCCACTGTGGTTGCTAAATTGAGTACATATCATACTCATTTTTCTATATTTCAATTATTTTATCCTGGGTGATTGAATATCGTCAGCGTCATACAGCGGATACAATGTGGAACTCCCAAAAGTCAAGAGACGTGAACAGATTCTAGTGGGACAAAAACTAAAAACTGGCAACCTGGCAATCCTGATAACATATTTTGCGTTTAACAGATGCCAGATGTGTGTTTTATAGATAATTGCATTTTGGAAGAAACGTTTAATACTCGTATATCATTCAATACTACCTCGCACTTTAAGAAGCACAAATCTCAATGAGAACTCTTCTACTTGTCTTAATTTGGCCTACGTGGCATTGCATGCTGCTCAAATATTTCTCGAATGAGGGGGGCATTCTTTGACATTCCAGAGAAATCAGTGGTACGATTCTGCTCTAAGGTTATTGGCACTGGGAACACTGATCGTGAAAATACAGTAGGGGCTTGAAATTGGCAACAACACTGTTAAAAAGACTGTCGCGGTGACAGACAGGAAAAGAGGATGGAGATAGTGTGAAATCAGCGACATCGTTTTTATGCAAACAACTATTGATCATCAATGGTCTTGTGATAGAGTTATTCTACAACTACTTACTGTTAAAAAAGTTCCTATCTAAGTTCATGCAAATATTGATAAATAGTGAGTTCCTTATTATATTTGTCTGAAGCTTACCTTATTCTATAATTACTCCGATTTTTGTTAGTGAATTAAATTTTTTGAACTACACCAAACTTAAACTTAAAGAATCTCACAGCTAAAGCTATATTTACTACTGAAATGAAACGTTGTGATTCGCGCGAAGATATCGAACCGTGTAAACACTCTTAGACTAAATTTGGGAACAAAAGTATTTAAGCTAATGTCCCACCTAGACAGACCTTCGATTGTATCGGGAATTGAACCCTTGAACTCCGCATTGAAAACCCGATGGGTTTACCGATTACACTCTGTGGTCATTTCACTGCAGTAAGCTTCAAGTAAGGGTTGCTGGAGCCTAACATTTCTTGCGATTTGTATGTTCTTGTATGCGAGTTGGGCGGCCATCAATAGAGTCTGAGCAGTTTTACATTGTAAAATGTCCACCAACCAGTCTTTTACTGAAACAAAAATAGTCAAAAGTGTATGAAAACGTTAGACAAAAATACCCGGTAAAGAAGCGCAAAAGGTTAATAAGAAAATCCGAACAAACCAGTTATCCGTAGTTAACATGTTAGCTATGAGCAATAGAAGACGAAGAATCTTCGGATAACTAATGACCAATGAACTTCAAAAATGCCACAATATATGTGCAAACATAAGTTTCTAAGAACTTAAGAATCCGAAAGCGGTACAGAAGTTCGGGTAATTTTAGAGCTTAAGAGTCTACAAAATTAATCTAGATATAATATTTGAAGAGTAAAAACCGAGGAATATCGTAACGGAATATAAGAAAACTTCAAAAAATCCATGTTACTTCAAGTGCGAAAATTTTCCAAGAATGAAATGAATGTTTGGAAGAGCTCACATACATCATCTTAAGCAAAAAAATCTTTAATAAGCGGATGTGATGGTGATTTGATAGACTTACCGGTCACAACTTAGATTACTTCGAAGATCTTATTCTCATACTTTCTAATTGATTCGACTAGTTCCTAATTTCTTAATGCTGATCTACATGATTATTTTGTTGCACAGCTCAATGAATTTACGTAAGGCACTTACTTCATTTTTTAAAAGTGTTATTAACATCTAAAGCAAGTTGAAATTTCAAGAAAAGTTTCTTGCTGCTATTCAACTCCACCTTTAGGTTCATATGTTGTTATTTGAACTTTGCTTTGAACTTCAAAAAAACTTTAACATAAAGTTCAAACGAAGTACAACCCGTACTTTTATTCAGCGCAAAAGTTAAGAACAAGAATGTCGAATATAAATGTCTCTTGTATTTTTTGTTTTGTTCAGTTCATTTGGAGTACTTTTTAAGCTGAATAGCATCCTCTACTACCTCTTGAACGAACCTTTCGTGAACTTAAAAGTTTTCTTTAGAAGTTGATAACAATACTACTTGAAGCTAAAACATTGAATGCGAACTAGAAAGTTCGGTTAGTTACTTAAAATGCAAGCTGAATAGAATTCTCATCGTAATCCTTCGATTTGCTGGTTAAGCCAAAAAAACACACTCTCATCAGAGCTTTTGGTTCCTTGGGTTACGTTTGATTGCTGCCTTCAAAACTCCCAATGGCGATAAAAATCTGACATATTGTCAATCATTAATGAATCGAAAACTCGAAATGGCAATACAAAACTAAAATGTTGGTGGCCATTGCTGAATACTTTGTACCAACCGTTTATAAAAAAAATAAGAAGTGTTCAGAAAACATTGTTGAAAACCAAATAATGAAAAGATAAGGCCAAACAAGTTCAGAATAGATCGAACTACATACAACGCAGTCTGGAAGAAAGTCTTCACTTGGCAAACTATAGTGATCCAAGTAATATCGCATATTAACACCATTTAAGATTACCAGAAAATTTTCGAGGCGTTTGAAAGAATCTTCAAAGTGGTTTTAAGAAAGTATTACAAAAAACACAAACAAGCAGAAAATTTGAGCAGTTTGGAAAACAATAACAGTTTCGAAGAGTCAAACATAATTTAAAAACAGAGAGAACAAGCCCAAGCGACCTTGTAAATTTAAAAATTAAACACCAAAAGGAGAAACTTCTATTAGAAAATAACATCAGGAGAATCGTAGAGAATTTTGAAAAACTTCAAAAACACAAACAACCTGAGTTCCTTGCTACAGTCGTAAAAGTCCTTAAAATTTCAAAGAAGACTTAACGGAGCTACAAAAATATTCAGTAGACTTAAAAAAGCCCTCGTTACAGATAGAACAGGCTTAACTCGAAATACAAAATACATTCATGACTTCCTTGAACCAACCTTTTAACAAAAGAAAACTTAAGAAGAGTTCAAAGTTCAGAAAAACAAAGAATTAAAGACGACACCAAAAAAGTTCAGAAAATATCAAACTTTATAACAGTCAGGAAGGACGTCTTCACTTGGGAAACTATAGTGAACCAAGCAATATCGAATGTCAACACCATTTAAGATTACCAAAACCGTTCGGAGTGTTTCAAAAATCTTCAAAGGAGTTTGAAGAAAGTATTATTTAAACAACAGACACAAACAGAAAATTTTGAGCAGTTCAGAAAACAAGAAAACGTTTGATGAGTCACAAAAAATTTAAGAAGCAGAGAGAACAAGTCCGAGCGATCTCAAAAATTAAAAAAATCCCAACAGAAGGGACTTCCCAAGCAGCACAAAACCATCATTAGTGGTTGCAGTAACTTGATTGTGACCTGATTAAGTCACATTGATGTTATTTTCACTGATTTGCAACAAGTGTGCTACTAGGGTTTTATCAGAATAAAATAACAAATAAATTTTAGAATATTTTGAAAAACTTCAAAACTAGTTAAGAATTTCTAAAACTTTGGGAGAAATTCAGAAAAGATCCAGCTTTATGACACTCTGGAAGAAAGTCTTTGCTTAAAAAAGTAAAGTGAACTAAGTAATATCGAATGTGAACACCATTCAACATTACCAGTTTATCATTACCATTCAGCATTACTTTCGAGATGTTTAAAAAATCTTCAAAGTAGTTTCAAGAAAGCATTACAAAGAAAACAAACAGAAAATGGGAGCAGTCCGGGAACCAAAAAAACCTTTGAGAAGTCACAGAAAAATTAAGAAGCAGAGAGAAGCGATCTCCAAGTGATCTCAAAAAACAACAACAGGAGAACGTTTATTACAAAAAAAAAACATCAGAAGAATTTTAAACAGCATTAGTCCAAGCGATCTCAAAAACAAACACACACACACACACACACACACACACACACACACACACACACACACACACCCACAAGAAGAAGCATTTTTATAGGAACAACTTATCAGAATATTTGCAGATAATTTTGAAAATTTTCAAAAAAATTTAAGAACTTTAAAAACACGGAGAATACAAATTTAACAATAATAGTATCTTCAAAGTAGATTTTAATGAACTTTAAAGTTGTTCATTAAATAAAAACACAAACCAACTGGAGAATTTAAAGAAATTTGAGTAATTCTGATACTAAGAATACTATTGAGGAGTCACAAAAAATTAAAGAAGCACACGTCTGTAAAATTAAAAAATAAACACGAGTAAAAACATTTTTTATAAGAAGAAAACATCACCAGAGTTGAGCAAACTCAAGAAAATTTCATAGAAACCAGAAAGAAGCCAAGAATGTTGAAAAGAGATCCTTGATGATAAGCTGGACTAATTTCAATAATGAGCAAGCTATTGAAGACCAGGAAATTACCACGGAGTTCGGTAAATGTTTAAAGTAATATATAAAAACTATGTTGAAATGAATAAGAACACAAAATACTTCAGTATTTCAGAAAACTAGACTGGTTCTGAAAACCAGAAAGCTTTAAAGAAATCACAAACAATTCAATATGCATAGCGCATAAGTTCAAACAATTTCAAACATTAAAAGAAAAACACGAGTAAATTAAACTGTTATTAGAAAAAAAGAAGAATTCAGCAAACCAAAGAAAAGTCCAATACGGTAAAGAAAGAAACCAGGAATGTTCAGTAGAGATCTAATTTTATGATACCCTAGAAGAATGTCAACACCGCGTTAGATAACCACGACATTTTTTAGGAGTTCGTTAATTCTTCAAAATAGTTTAAATACTATACGGAATTTAAAAAAATACACACACAAACAAACTTCAGAATTTCAGAAGAATTGAGTAGTTCTGAAAACAAGAAAACTTTGTAGAATTCGCAAAAAATTAAAAAAGTATGAAGTACAGGTCCAAAGGATCTCATAAAATAATAAAACACGAGAAGTTCAGCAAATTTCAGAATTGCAATTGACAATTTGAAAATTCGACAAAACCCTCTGAGAAGACAAATAATAATCGATGCGAGTAAAGGTATTGGAGATAATCAAAGGAAATCGGAGAGCAACCTCGAAAATCTATAAACCTTGATAAGACGAAAATTTTCGATAAATATAGAGAGCTTCAGGAAAGACTACATCATTTTAGAAAATTTTGAAAACTACAAGAAATTTCAACAACTTCAAAAACACAAAAGCTTGGATTGTGTTGGAAAAGTCCGACAAGTTCGTGAAACCTCAAAAAATACTGATCGGAGCTACAAAAATACGCTGTAGACAAAAATGAGCTCTCGGCATAGACAAAACAGGCCCATGTGTCAAAGGGCAAAAATTTTATAGGGGCATTCAAAGGAATTTGATTGCTTCTACTAGTGATAGTTTGGAAAAGTGTTTCAGTTTTTCAATTTTGTTTTGTATAACAAGTGATCATATGATGTAGAAGGAGATGTTCGCTCATCGCCATGCGGCACCAAGAGTGGACAGTAATGTTTGCTAGAATGAAAGATGTGAAGAGAAAGTGTTGAAAGTTTCGTCAGTGTACGGTTTCCAATCTACCGTACACTGACGGAACTTTCAACACTTTCTCTTCACATCTTTCATTCTAGCAAACATTAGTGTCCATTCTTGGTGCTGCGTGGCGATGAGCGAACATCTCCTTCTACATCATAATCGTTACTCCACGAACGGAGAATAGAAAAAATAACAATTAGAGTAAGTGATCCTATGTTTAATTCTTCTAGTTTTCCAAAAACCGTTGTTCAACGAATAAATCTTTAAAAGTATTTTTTAAAGTATTATTTTAAACAGTACAAAAAGTACAAAAGAGATACAAACTTGTACAGTAAACATGAAAATAAAACTTGAAAGAAGCACACACAACTTTAGAAACAAAACTTTACAAACATGTTAAGAAGCACAGAGATAGTGAGTCGAATCGATGTCGCTTTGATGGAAATGGATTAGTTCACAAAACTATTAAAGTGAAAAATACGACAGGGATACTTAACAAAAATTACAGTGAAGAACAGGAAAGCCAAGAAGTCTGAACATCTTCGAAGTAAAACAAAATTGAAAAGTACAGAAAACTCTACAAAAGGTCATAGAACTTCAGAAAACATTATGAATATGCCGAATGAGCTGAGAAATTGTTTTAAAGAACACCAACAGTTCATCCAGAGGCTTGAACATTCTTGAACAGTTAAGTATGTTTCAAATTCTAGAAATAATAACCTGAATACATCCGATATCTTCGCAAATTTTGTAAACTAAATAGTTTGAAACATAATTGAAGTAAAGAAATTATTCAACCATTCCGTATCATGCAGTAAGCCGGACAAGTTATGCCGCGTCTCTTCACGTCTCTCACCTGCAAGTATCTGTTTTCCTTTCCACGTGGTTCGTCTTACCGAGTAGAAATAAACAGTGTACAGTGAAATTGTGTTCGATCCCGAACGTAAGCTCTCCAGTTAGATGGAGCTCTTTTTTTTTTGAAAAGTTTAAAATAAAACATCAACGTAATAAATCAGTAAGGTTTCAGCTACCTCAAAGTAGTTGGAAATTTCGTTGACGCCATCGGCTGTGTATGATTAAATAGCTCTTTAAACCCAGTGAATAGCTATAGCTGTGAAATTGTGCCGCGCAGTGTATGCCACTGTACGTGCCAACATATTAAAAAAAATGCTTTCTCAGAGATACCTTTGGTTGATTTTCAATCGGAAGAAAACTCCCGAAATTTTGGGAAAATTGCTGCGTTAGTATCCTGGTGTCTCGATAAACAACGGAAGATTGAATGGACTGCGTAAAGAAGTGCCAAAATATGAAATAGATTGCTGGCCACGGAGCTTTCAATATTGAGTATTATATCTACGTGCCCTCGCAAGATACAGAGATAAACGACACTATCTCCGAAGCGAGTCAAACTGCCCAGGACCTGAAACAAGCTTCTGGTTTAATTCCAATGTGCATTTCTTCAGTGTCGTGTACTTATACTTACTTACAGGTATTTCACTAATAATATCTTCTGGAAAATTTCCGTACGATATTTCTAAAAATTCCTCACGTTTTTTTGGCTCAGTGTAAGAGAAATTTTTTTTTCGATGAGTTGTGCAGTAGCTCGAAAGGGCACGTGTCACGTCGGAAATACCACATTATCCTTGAAAAAAAAAAACTTCTGATACCCGCACTTGTCACCCGATTTCCGCTCAACACAGCATATCCACCGTCCG
>JASCZW010001737.1:0-122964 GCA_034211315.2 Aedes japonicus
ACGCAGCTTTGAACCGCTCGATCTTATTTGCTTGAACAACAGCAACGACGACCTGACTACAAATTGTAGGCAGCGGGGTGTCCCATAACTCAAACAGTTCAATTCAGTCCAGACCAAAAAGGATGAGGCAATTATTGGACACGTATAAAGTTGCGGTTTTGGTGACACCACCAAGCGTGCTGTACATCGGTGTTCAGCAAGTAGATAAAGATCATTACCCGATGATGCTATGGCGATGGCGATCCCTTTTCCACTGTTTCTGCGAGATGATTGAGATTTATGATGCGGTATCTTACTGCAGGGTGACTTGAGATCCGTTGAATCTACCGTCTGGAACTTCTGCCTTAAAGTATAGTTAACCTGGCTATCGCAGAATATGACGTTAACGTTCTTCTTTGTCTTCTTCTTGAGCGCCGCTTTCGATGAGTAGCTGCCACAATAACACTCTTTGTGACCGGTCTACTTTCAGTTCCGATAAACATGCTTCGTGTAGGTACATTCATCCACCCTGCCAATAGGGTGTTTTGGGACCATCAGGTTATGTCTTCTTCATAGATTGATTGATTGATGGAAGCTTGAACAGATTGACTGCACAGATTGAGCTTATCAGTTTCTTCTGTTCCACCATAGTGGTATCGTGCTAAAGGTTCTCAAGATTTGGCAAAAGCTTCATCCGAATGTCAGCGTTCTTTGAAGATCGTAACCCACAAATGCAAATCAGGCTTCTTGAATTGATCCGACGTGATTTTTTGGATGCATGCACAATCACGCTGAGGTTTTTTCAACAGCAATCGCACTATTGACGAATTGTTCAACTTGGTTCCGTCTTTAGGGAGATCTTCGTACACTCCGGAACCACCGGCCGAACACGAAACCATTTCCTGGATCGTAGAAGAACTCTCTGATGTTTGGCGCCTGACACTCGAAGATAAATTTTGGGCTGCCTGATGACCGATTGGATCCACTCGCTTGAATGTGTTCCTTTATCTGCACTCATCTGAGTGTTCTGTTCCGCCATCTGCTGATTCTGCTTCAGGATTTACTGGTAGAATTCTTAAAATTCGCTGTCGTCAGATTTTGCCACCTTCCGCAGTCAAACTGCAGCTCTTCTTCCAAAGGGGTGAGTTCGTGAATTTCCGCGTCACTAAAATGTTGCGTTCGTTCTTATGAAGAAAGCTTGATGCATTAAAAATTGTTATTTATGCTAGGAGTGGAAAAACTAAAGTGACTGTCGTTACAGCTGTTACTCTTTTATCTCCATCACTATCGACTGTTGCTATGATCCATTCATCGTAACCGCGCCCCTAAAAATCCATAGTTTGTGGTCGACTACTAGGGTAACGGGATGTAATGTTAGCCTAGCTCCTTGATTCGGCCTATGTACCAAATATGTCCTTATTTCTTCGATAATCATCAAAATCATGTTGCTATCAGCATGACCAATTTATTTCAAAGCAATTGAGACTTAATAAAACAATTTATAGTTGTTCACTTCCACGTAGTTTTCGAATCCATTGACGTTTTACCCACCATGACTTCACTGGTTAAGCTGAACAGATTATCTATACGATCTTCGAATGATCTAAATTTGCCGAAATTGAATCTATAAACCGAATAATGCTGCCAAGATGTATAGAATAAAGTCACATGTTTTCAACTAACAGGTCACATTGGTAAAATAACAATGATTTAAAAAGCAAACGGTGGGCCCAATGTTAGGGACACATTTTTTTCTATGTTCCCAATTATGGCCTGTTGTATGAAAAGCGTAGTAAAAATGTTTTTATTGGTTACATTCACAATACAAATGTTTGAGTTCCGGTTGAATGTTGTTCATATGGCTCATCTTAACACAAATTAAAGGAACAAAATCTGTGTAGAGTGAATTATAATGTTTTGATTATCGAATGACCGCTAAATCATATGTAAAAATCAGCTTAAGTGTTTCTTAGCAGTTTAAGTATAGTTTGATTTGTGAAATTGTTTGTTGGGTAGAGCGAATACAGCTGGGAACGCCTTGAATCAGAAAATCAGGAAGAAACCCGAACGAACATTGTATTTTATAAAAAATGAATCGAATGGGACGAACTTGCCTCCATGATTAGACCCAATTTGGTACCCATAAACCGACATTACATCCATATCCCTCGAAAGTTTCTGACTTTATAAAATGAGTTGTGTAGCTTTTTGTGAGGCATACTACCAGTTGGCTTATCAAACATATCTTAGGAAGTGTATAACTAGTTAAATTTTGTTTCCAGCTCAAATACTTTATGAGTTACAATGAAAAATTCAATCGATAGTTGCATATTAGGCTGAGTCAAGGGACACATACCCTATAGTAAGTTTTCAACACTAAGGCCGAACCCAACGCTGTTCTACTTTGTATGAGCTGTTATAGCACGGAGAACAGACATTGATGTCCATATACCTTTTCTTGAAGAACGTGTAATATAGGCTGCCGGTATAAGAAGCTAGTGCAGAGAAAAACTAACAAAACTGTTCAGGTTATGTGCTAGGCATTTTATTGATAAACATTTACATGACAGTTTTCGCACAACAGCAGCGCCGACATTTAAAATGTCGGTTTATAGTTTTACACAAGCATCAGACCGAATATGAACGTCTGTTCTCTGTGGTTGTAGTTTGAACTGAAACAAGCCCTTCCAAATGCTGTTCAGTTTTGAAACTACTCGAAAGCTCTGTTTATTTTCACCGCGATTAGAAACACGAATGCAACATTTTTTTAAATTTCTTTTCTTCGAAGTTTTGCCAGCTGAATGATGATTGTAAAATTCCCTTTTTTCGTATTGCAAGTTATTTTTGTCAACCCGAGTTAATGAGCAACCAATAAACATTCCATTGCGATTTACGTGTTCTAGTTTTATTTTGACAGTTCTAAATTTTAAAACTGGCAAGCAGTTTTGCAAACATGAAACTCAGCGTTGTGATCAGCCTCTAATTCTTTCTTAAGCGCTTCAAGCTTGTTGCTTTTGCAATTAGCTTATTGCTTGTTCTCAACTTAGTGTTCTAAATGCACTTCCACAGTCAATTATTGAGAGCTTTCCATGCCAGGCACCATTTTTTTGCGTTAGCGTAGAAAGGTCAATCATACCTCTATGCTCTGTGATATTTTCCTTAACGAAAAATCCTAGGTCAGACCTAGAATCGAACCCAACCATCTCCAGGAAGGTGTTGCTTTGTAGCCGTGCCTTTACCGACTGAACTAAGGGAGAACCCATTGTGATCTGCTAGTAAATGTTAAAATTTATAATATCTATCGAGAAATTATTGAACGATAAGCGTTAAGTGTTTCAATTTGTCGTGACGTTCACTGTTTTTTATATATTCAACATTCTACCGTTGCCGTAAACTTGTTGATAATATCTGTGCTTTGAAACAATATAGCAACCGGTCACTGATTTGAGCCCTGCAATTGTTAACATGGTTCAAGATATGCAACAATAAAGGATAAACTGAAACTATTTGTTGGTCAACTGGGATTTTCTTCTTCTAATGTTCATTGTGAGAAACACCTTCTACCTTTTTCCATTAACACATCTTTATATGACCCAAGATTAAAATTTGCAGTCGAAATTCGGCTTTTAGAATTACAGAGGAACTTTGTTAACTCTTTAAGCTAGTGTGAGCTGTTGAGTGCAATACCTGTAACTAGAAAATGAGAAGAAAGATTAGTACTTTATTTATTTAATTCCAACTAGCTTTTATTGCTTATCTTGACAGATACGCATATTTTGTCTACAATGTGCAGAGGATTTCTTCTCATTTTCTTTAAGCTAGGTAAAACATTAAACAGACATGATCAAGATCTATATCATCCAAACTGTCTTTGAGTGCAGATCTTGATATTGTACATACAAGGTTGTATCGACAAGGAGGTATGGAGTGATTCAACCGTATTTCGTTGTTCTAAAAGCTACAAAAAATATTTCACATCGTTGTAGACAAATTATAGCATTCTCAGAATATCTGCGGCACTCCAAACTATTCTTGAGATGAGATCTTGATGTTTGGCATGATTAACATAGTGATTTATGAAGTCTCCATTGTACTTCTGAATATCCACGGCAACAGAAACTATTTTTGAGCTTACAGCTTCATGAAAAATCGCCTTTATGATCATGTGAAACATCATGATTTGGACTGAAGGATAGTTTGGAGTACCTAAGGTATGCTAGAAATATCAAAACATATCTATTACAGTCTAATGATGTCCCGTGGGGAAATTCAAACTCATAAATATGGTGAATACATAGTAAATAGCCTTGTTGAACATGTAGAACATCAAAATCTGTATTCAAGGATAGTTTGAAGAATCGTTGGTATTGTATGATGTCTGATGTATCATATGTACTACCATCCATTGTAGCACGGAAACTAAGTCCGACAGCAATGGGCTCTCCTCTGTTAGACTTTATCAAGCTTTAAAAACCACTGATTATCCTAATCATGCAATTGGATGAAAGGCCAAAAATGGGTTGGATGGATCGATAGGCAACAGCACTTATGCGTATCCACTGGGATATAAAGAATTCTTCCAACAACAAGATTGATCAATTGGTCAAAGAGCAAGCCATGAGAATGCCCCAATGGGCGTGGAGAAGAGTCCGCCCTTTATTCACAAAACTGCATTGTTAACAGTTAGTGAATAGAGGAATTCCCACTCTCCCGATACGTAGGGCTTCAATTGGGTTCCCTAATAGTCCCTCTCATTCCCATGAAATATTTATTTAATAATGTATACATTTATGTAAATGAAAAAATACTACAAGCACCCGTATCAACACAGTTAAAAGGAAACATATCTTTATCTAATGCACATAAAGGGAATGCTAGATTTGGCAGAAAATAATGGGACATTCCATGTCAATTTCAGCCAGATAACGCCCAAATTTAGCCTTTGCATGAAAGATTGCAAACATTGTTGTATGGCATATGGAAGATTGCATACGCCTTCTTTGGCTTGGAAATCAACGAGGGGAAATTTTACGCGCTTGGTAATATTAATTATTTTTTTCTGTGTATTATATATTATCTTCATTCAGTTGATCCTGAAATACAAGAAATGTAGTAAAGTGTTAAAGTGAAGACATCTGTGGTTCCGCGCTTTAGAACATTTGTGTTCGTTTTTCATTCACCAAGATCTTGATCTGAATTATCCTGAAAAAGTTTGTTAAATCTATTGACCACATAGCGCTGCATGAATCAGATCATTTTAGCTGGTTAAATGTCCATTTGCAAACCGGAAATGAAAAATACTGTCAGTAATAAGTGCAAAAGCCTGCTACAGATTCCGTTGCAGCTTCTTGTATTCAAGGCACTTGATACTTCTAAATCCTCTTATAAGAGGAAAGGATCAAAATTTTAATTGGAAACATATCGACATATGAATTAAAAGTTTATGTAAACTATTAGTTAGAAATTATAAAAAATATATATAAATATATAAAAAATATATAAATCACAAAAACACAAGCAATAATAGAAATGGTAATGATGATGATAAAGATAAATGGTAACGGTAATGAAAAAAATGTCATATAAGATAATAAGGAGTGTATCGAAAATAAGCTATCCACAAACTTCTTTTCAAATTATGTTGAAAACCGATATTTTATTCATACAAAAAATTAATCCTTTATTGTACGAGGTTAAACTTGAACATAATGAAGACCGGATGAAATTTAAGTTATTCCTTCACGAATTTTCGAACTTTGGACCGAATGCTCTTCATCAAGTTCCGGACAAGTGTTGCATCGCATTTTTCTTCTGTTCTGAACTTTGTTTCGAGATTTTCTGCTTCTTGTAGGTCTTCATTTGGTTTCGCCTCTTGATACGCTAGATCATTTCGACACGCGTTCCTGCTTTTTTAGCCAAATCACGTATTGACATTGATTTGTTCTTCATGATTAGAGATACCACTTTATGCTCCAGTTTCGGGTTGAAGAACCGGGTTTTCTGCCTCATCCAAAGAATAGTGTAAACATAACCATGCACATGATTGACCGCCCACGGATGCTACTCCGTTATTGCTAGATCAGCTCTATTTACACAAAGAACCAACAGATGATACTTGTGTTAGTGTCCAGCGGTAGTTTGTAGAAACTATCACAAAGCTGATAGCTGATAGTGGTAAATGAGCGCGATCCAACACGTTACTTTTGCCTGTTGAGGTGCCGGATTCGTCCGTGCCTCGACCTACCCCGCAGTGGGATGTTAGGCAAAGGTAACGTCCTTGGTTTGAGGACTACTTTACCCATGCCCTTTCGCTCAATTTCCAATACTTTGTTCTATTTCAAACCTACTGTACCTACTGACGGAATTTTCAACACTTTCTCTTCATATCTTTCATTCTAGCATACATTACTGTCCACTGGTGCCTCATGGTGATGAGCGAAGATCTCCTTCTACATCAACAGATGATGTTTGGATCTACCATACATCCTCAATGCATAAAAACTGGTGAACCATTACGAAGCAATACTGGCGCCGGCCGTGCCCAAATGCTGGTCAAGTAGGGAATGGAAAGGAACGCTTGAAGAAAGCCGAGAAATCTTTGCACTTTCACGAGAAATCACTTAGAAAGGTTAGCAGCAGAAAATTTTGTGTGATTATAAATAATATATAGTAATATGATGAAAAATGCCAGATGAAACACAAAATAATATATATTTTTATTATAAAATATGTTTGTACAAAATACAAATGACATCTACTGGTTTGTTACTGAAAAGATAACAATGAGGTATGTTTTATAAAGCTAAAGGTCCTGGAAGAGCTGAAAATCAGAGTAGATCATTATAATTATTAAAGATAAAATTTCAATTAAAATATGTATGATATTTTGTCTGAAAAGCTACAAATAGTTACAAAAGATCTTTTAAAAGTTTTCTTTAAACTCTTCTTGTAAAATTTCAAGGATTTGCATTGCTTGTTTCTGTTATTAATCATTTTTTGAACAGAATTATAGTTTAGTTTTCTCTAGGATGCGTTGATTTTACCTCCAGTACAGAATTACCCGTAGTTCTTTTCCTCAGTTTTTTTTTCGCGCGAAAAAAAGTTTTTATGTATGGAAAACACCGTTTTATCCAACAAGAAAAAAGGATGTATATCTTGTCTACATGCAGAGTAGAGAGATTTGGCTTCGATACATAATACTATAGCTTAATCCGTTTGATTATTTCAACAACAATCTCCGCTTCACTATCATACTACACTTTTTGAGAACACTTTATCACTAATAGTATGTTTTGGTATAAACATTTAATTATCGTATCGTATATGCGCTACCAACGCTACCAAGAATCACCAAGACGATCATATGGACCCTACAAAGGAAGGTTGAAGAAGTAAGTGAGGAAGGAGGAACCCTAACCAAATTTTACTTATAGCCAAACAAGCTTCAAGGTAAGATGATTTCAATATCACGGTAAGAAAATCATATTAATTTCTCTGAATTTTTCACATATGTATGTAACACCATATGTTGGGATAAAGGTAGGGACCATAAGAGTACCTGTTTGAAGAGATTTGGATAGGAAGAGTGGGACTGCCAACTTCCTGTTGTTAACATTTAGTGAATAAAGGGCGGGCTTTTCTCCTCATCTAATGGCTCGGTTTGGTGTGGTTTATACGAACTAGTTTCTGGAAGGAGATTCTCTCAGACCCCTTTAGCTTTGGGTTGCGTGTAAGTGTACCTGATTATGGACCCACAATACGTTTTTGGCCCTTCATACAGGAACATGATGAAACATTTACCACAGAACAACCTCGATCAAATCGTTTAATTAAAACAGTCCAATGCTATAGGCAGTTGCCTTGCTACATTAGATGGCAGTTCAGATCAACAAGAATCATTTAACTATCGTGTAGGTATAACTTCTTTATTTAGAGTTTTCAAAAACAGCCATTAGTAGCGTGTTTTTAAAATACACAGAACAAAAAAAAAACAACAAATTGACTGTTCGCTGTTTTTCTTTTTGCAATTGTAGACATACTTACGCAACCATTATGAACCAGAAAATTTTGAAAATGTATGGCAGCCATGAGGAAAACAAGGAATTCTAAAATTTAAATTGTTTAACAAAACCTGATAACCAGGAATACATCATGCGAAAGACAATACATTTCAAATTTCGATAAGGGGCTATTCATAAACCACGTAGACTTTTCTGGGGAAGGGGGTTTGGCAAAAGTCTACGCTTCATACAAAAATTTAAAAAAAATGTATGGAGAAAAGTCTACGAAGGGGTTGGGGGGGGGGGGGTGAGATGTTCAAAAATAAGTCTACGTGGTTTATGAACAGGCCCTAACCTGAAACCCATTTATATGCTATCGTATACTATCATATCATAACAACAAAAAATAGACAAAATGTGTTTTGTTTCCCGCACTGTTCTCCCGTGTTATTAAGACGGATCTAAGGCATGGATGATCCCAAAACGCGCTGCAACTACCAACCGAATGTGAACAGTGAAATTTTCAATGTGACCTCCCAGATCCTCTGTAACAGGTGGAAAAACTACTTGATGTGATATTTCCGCAATTGAACTGACTCTTAGCTTCGGGTCTTGACAAAGCACGACAAGCCGCTTTTTTTGTTCTCAGTAATTACCCACAGAATTGATGATAAATATCAATAAGCTTGAAAACAAATCTCAAAATATAGCAATCGTTCAAATACCTAGCTAAACTAATTGAAACTGGTATATGAGTTCACTGCACAAGGCACCTAACACATCAGGAACAAACTCAAACGCTCGCATAAAACGGAGCATTTTCAACCTGCTAATTTATTCAGTCGGCTCACCACAATTGAATGATTTTGCATGCAATCAATTTAATCGCCCTGAATAAAAAGCAAAGTGATATGCATATTTTGTCTTTCCCTCATACATTGTCATTTGCCCGGTGATAGACGTTTGAAATATTACAGTCATAGGTGAGTCATTATCCTGCTTGGCAGGTATACTTTCCAAAGAGGTGGAGATTTACGCGATTCCAGCAAGCTTCCATCAAATGGATTCTCAAACTTTTGACCAGGGAGTTCAGCTATAATTCCGAACCTGGAAAAAAAAGTTTCACCACCTCCTGAGAGCATTTCTTTCCGCAGAAACCATGTAGCGTTATGTTTTTTTTTCTCTTCTCCACCGCAAAAAACTCACATAAATCCGTCTACTTACCGCGGTAGCACCGAGTACACAACGGAGTAACTTTTCCGCACTTGTGTAATTGTTGTTTAGCAATATTTCGTACGGGATTTATTTGAATTTATTACGCAACGAGCGCTCGAAGCCCCGAGGAGGGCAAAAAGAACCAGACGAAAAATGCTATCTAATCCCATTCCTCCCCGAAACGGGATTATCATAAATTGCAATTTATGGTCAATTTCGCTAAGAAAGTCAAATCGTCTTCCACTTCGATGTTCTGGAGGCTGATGCCTGCCAACTCGAAGATTATTTTTTGATGATTTAAAAACTTAATCCTCTGAAGCCCCAGCCGAAGCGATGGAACAAACCCCAAAGCTGCCAGGCCAAGCCAAGCCAAGTCAAGCCACGTGCAAAAGCATCTTTTCCTTTCGTTGTTCCTAAGATAGATTAGCGAGAATTTCGAAATTGCTGCGTCAAGACACTTTCCGCCTTATGATTACGACATTTCGTTAATCTGCGGTAGATCTCTCATCGTCAAGACAAAAGTGGAGGAGATGTCATGCTTCCGGACCATCAAATAAAACCCAAGCTGTCAAGAGTCAGGCGCCGTCATAAAACGAAAAACTTTTTACTCCTTGCTATTTAATGCTGAACATACGCACCCAAACAAACACCCGAACCGAAAACGTCTTAATTGAATAAGTGACTTTTTATTAGTTATTTATTTGACCGAGTCCAGTTCGTGTGCGCCAACTGCAATAAACACGCTAAGCGATTGCCCGGGCTGGGTCCGCCGCATATGCTTAAATTAATTGAAGGCAGGACATTTGTCTGCTTCGTCGTCGTCGTCGTCGTCGTCATCTGCGGCAATCGAGCAGCTGCCTTTGGGGATGGCACGATATTTTACTGGAAGCGGGTGTCTGGCTTCTCTACTGACTGGTGACACTGCTCAGGGTCAGCGTGACAGAATCGTTTGCAGTGCCGTTGATTGGTGGCTTGATGGGCGAATGGCGGAATATCGACGGAGGACGGTGGTTCGAAGAACTGTGGTTGGACCTGATCCGTGGGTGTTTAGGCATGGAAGGAAGTGAAAGGGGTGTTCGGTGCAGATATTTTGACAGGGGGTGTTTGGCTTGGCACAGAAATGAGATCTTAGTTGGCCGGTTAGTGAAGATGTACAACCATTTTGACAGTAGAAGGCATACTAATCTGCCGTGCATTTATATCTCAGTTTGCGGACAAATCAACAAAGGTTTTTCATTATGGCCCAACTGACAAACGTAAAGAAAGACTCCTCTCATGAATTTTGCGGCATTGAAACCACGTCTCGTTAAACCTCCATGATAATTTCGAAGAAGATAGCTTTGGCTGTTTATTCCGGTAGACTTTGTATCACGAAAAAATTGCAGTAGAAGCCATTGTTTTCGTTTGTCAGTTAGGCCCTCAATGAAAAATCATTGTCGAAATGTTTTAACCCTTAAAATGAATGCCGCATGACGTATTTTTCAGATTTTGCTGTGATGTTGCACCACGAGGCATTATTTCACATCAAATTGTGTTAACTTTTGAGAGACAACCATTATTTTTAGATTTGCATCTATTTACACGTAAAGTAAATTCGTTCACTGTCTTCCATGACACGGAAATTCAATTTATGATCAATTAAAGCTCATATAATTTTCATTATTTTTAACAGAGTACACACTACCAAAATGTCATGTAAATCTCTGTCTCCTTAGACCGACACATGCAAGCCTGCAAGCGTCCTTTAGCATATAAGAATGAATTGAAAGAGTGTCAGTTTAAGAATTTTTTCCAACATGGATAATGTCTCGAGTAAAATTCATTATATCTAAGCATGTTCTTATTGTGTTGTTTTAATGATACATGATGAGGCTTCACCTACAGAGGACTTGTAAAAAGTTGTATCTCATTGTGATAGAAATAAGTTGCCACTAGTTGTGGGCAGTGATGACAATGCCCATCATATTATTTGAGGCAGTGCGGATATCAATCCAAGGGGATTGGAACTAATGCAGTACTTATGTTCTACAAATTTAAATATTTTAGACATGGGTAACACTCCAACTTTTTTTTAAATCAAACAGAGAAGAGGTAACCTGATATAACCTTCTGCACAAATAGGTTTACACATGAATTCAATAACTGGAGAGTCTCGTAAGAGGAATCTTGGCTGATCACAGGTTCATATTCTTCGATCATTTATATGGCTGTTTTTGCAAGTTCCCTATTTCAGGAACCCAAAATATACAGACTGAAACGTTAACTTAGACATCCTTGCATAAAATTTCATCACTATCACCCTTCAATTGAAAGCCTGAATGACTTAGCCGATTTTGCTGAAACTACAACATCTTTCCATTATGGAGGCCTATGAAGAAGCGTGTCCATCACGAACTATAAAATCAACTAGGGGTACCCTGGTGGAACAACGAACTCACAAAATTACGTAAAATGTTGAGAAGGGCTTGGAATAGACATCGTACAAAAGGAACTGACGCTTTCAAAATAGCCCGGAAGACTTATAAAAAGGCTCTAAAGTCTTTCGAACGACAGGGCTGGGAAAATCTTTGCACAAATGTTTCAAGTGTAAATGAAACTAGTAGACATAATACAGTTCTAGCAAAATCTAAGGATTTTCAAGTAAATAGCATTAAAAATGAAGTTGGTAACTTTAAGAATAACAATAATGATGAATCCAAAGGGTTTGAGCTGTTTAGTGGCATACGTGTAACTAGAAATTACAAGAAAAAATAGTATTTTTCCATTTAATTTCAACTACCTTTTGCTTATCTTGACGATACGCGTATTCTGTCTACAATGTGCAGACTTTTTCAGTGTCTCGTACTCAAGTCGAGTTATTAGTACGAGACACTGAAGAAGTCTGCACATTGTTGACGAAATACGTGTATCTGTCAAGATACGCAAAGGTAGTTGGAATTAAATGGAAAATACTAATTTTTCTTCCAATTTCTAATAATGATGAGGTGTTAGAAATACTCTTTCGAACACATTTTCTAGGTTGTTTAGAACTGGAACCATCTAATGATCCAGAACACTTTTCTGCCCATTTCGAATCTTAAGTGATAGCTCGCAGGCTAGTAACACCAGAGTCAATCAAATGGGCTTTATATCTTTGCACTGGGCTATATCCACATGTGCTTCAGCGAGGTTTTGATCACTTTAAAAATATTTTAAAATAAATTTTCATTTGCTGCCTAGCTCCAGATTATATTCCAAAATCCCGGAGAGAAATAAATGTTAAATTTATTCCAAAAGGCACGCGGGCAACGTATGATGAGGCAAAGAGTTTCAGGCCAATTTCATTCTCAAATGTTTGGAAAGAATTATTGACCATAATATTCGCCATGAAACTTTTTCTAGACAACCTCTTCATGAAATGCAACATGCATATTTTGGCAAGTCTACAACAACTCTTTTGCACCACGTTGTCCATGATGTAGAGAAGGCTTTTTTGCAGAAGCAATCCTGCCTAGGAGTCTTCTTAGATATAGAGGGTGCCTTTGACAATGTTTCGTTCAATGCCATCATTGAAGCGGAACTTTTTCATGGTGTACCCTCTGTTATCGTAACTTGGATACACCAGATGCTTAAAAATCGTTACCTGAGCGCCTCCAGGGAGACACTTAATCCCCTCTGCTATGGAATCTCGTAGCAGACCGCCTATTACGAAAACTTAGCAACTTGGGATTTCCTTCTTATTGCTTTGCTGATGACTACCTTATAATGCAACAGGTTTTAAAAGAAACTGAGGAATGGTGAAGTGATGTTGGGCTCTCAGTAAATCCGAACAAACCAACACTTATTTTATTCACAACATAACGAAGGATTACCGGAGTTCGTCCACTTCGTCTCCTTGGTTTTGAAGTTTATATAACAGATCAAGTTAAGTATCTTGGAGATATATTTGTCTCTAAGCTTAGTTGGTCTGCTCATATTGATTCTAGAATCAAAAAGCCATGTATGGCTTTTGGACAATTTAGAAGAACTATAGGTAAAACCTGGGGTCTTAAACCAAAATATATTCTCTGGTTCTATACTGCAATAGCTAGACCAATATTAGCTTATGGGTACCTCGTATGGTGGTAGAAAGGCGAGTTAAAACTATCCAGACAAAGCTAATCATCTTCAGCGCACGTGTCTAATGGCATTATCTGGTGCATTTTGCACTTTTCAATATCAAACTAATGCCAATTTTCTTGAATCAGGAAGCCTACTCTTGCGCATACCGTTTACAGGCGAATGGGTTATGGCATCATGATACAAATAATAATAGGTCTCATACACGGTCCTGGGCAACTTGGGATAGGCATGTTCTAGCTTCAAGCAATATAACACTTCCTATCAGCTTTCGAATGCTGATTTATTTATCTCTTTGCATTGCAGTGATTTGATCTCGGGGTACACTGAGAGAACGATCGCCGGTAACGTTATTATTTTTACTGATGAATCTCTACTTGAGGGTATAGCTGGAGCTGGAGTTTTCTCTCGTGAATTGCGATTACAACAATCTTTTCATTGGGCAACTTTCGTACAGTCTTTCAAGCAGAAATCTTTGCTATTGCTTGTGGAGTGCAGGCCTTTTCTCAGCATAATAGGCTCTGGAAAGATCTGAATACTTGTCGTCAGACAAATTGTATTTTTCGCAGTGAAACAGTGAAACAAGATGATCTCTCTTTAATTCTCCAAGAAATAAAAAAAATTAAATCTTATTGATAAGTCCAATTATAGAAAAACCTAAAAAACGTTATTATTAATATCTCTTTTTGGGCAGCAATATAACCTGAAATCATGTTTCCGATGAAATTTTGTGGAGGCTATTGTGACTTCAGAAATCACAGCTTTCAGGGATGATAGTATCCCAAAAGTGTTGTTCCTTTTCTTTTCCATATTCATTATTTTCTCCTTATCTCCTAACCTATATACTTTTCCTCCCTTCTTGTCGGGTAATGATGAGAAGGTTCCTGTGGCTAGGTAAAATTCTCCTATTTAAAAGGAGAACATGCCATTGCAAGTTGTGGCTTTTGAGCCAACCTACCTGATACCTGAACGTCTCGAGTAAAATTCATTATTTCTGAGTGTACTTATTGTTTCTAGTCGGAACTGCTAAGAAACTAAAATGGGCTTCGTTTTTCAAACATTGTATTTTTCGTTCATAAACCAATCTTTAATGTAGTATTGGAGAATTTACAAATTGAAATAAAGTGTTTACAAATTGAAATAAAGTGTTCAGCTAACAGACTACAGAGCATTTAAAAAAAAGTTCGTGAATTGTTTTTAAGTTCTATAACAATTCCGCCATTCAACGAGGTTTATCAACTGTAAAGATATAGATAATATATGTTTTCAAACAGTCATGTTTCTGAAATGATTTTGTTAAATGATTTTTAATCAGAAGTAATACAACCACATCTTTTAATATATTAGAAGTGAAAGAAACATTTGGTAGCTTGGTAGCCATCTTCTTTGGTATGATTGGAAGTTAAATAACATTTCATTATACCTGGCATGATAGTTTTGTTCTCAATATACAACGATACGCTTCCTATATTATCCTAAAAAAAATCTTAAACTTAACCAACATGGGAAATTAAAGCAATAAGGACTAACAATTCAGTTTTATGATGCTAAATGCTAAATACAAACTTTAACGAGGAGATATCGATCTCATTCCTATGGTCAATTGCACTGGACTAAACGAAACAGATGTGTTAGATGGTAGATCAGTAGCAAATATATCACGATATTAAACGCAGAAAAACTACTGACGGTTGTGTCATTGATGTGTCATCAAGTAAGTGGAGAAAAGTTCTGTAGAGCCGATCCAGTGATGTCACGTGATGTAAATTTATTTCCTAGTTTTCGGTCGTAAGTTTATCCTTGCCTGAACGTGATATTCACAACTGTAGGATTCGCGGGGAAGGATTTTCAAGTTGTAGATTGCGGATAATTTATCTATGAAAATCACATTTCTAGGACTTTTTCATTAGGGCGAATCTAACATTGGGAGACTCTCTTGATTACTGTCTCTTTGATTCATATTCCAATCATGTTAACGCTTTTCATTCTTTCATTTGTAGAGTAGTGCTAAAGATAAACGACTGCAAAGTTGCATCTGTACTAAAGAATCACAAGAAAGTTTTATGATGGCGCAGTAATGAATGAAAGAGAGCAAGACAGAAGAGAATCTCTCATTGTTAGATTTGCCTTATTGAAAAAAGTTCCTAGAATTTATTCGATTGAACAACGCACCACTTTTATTCTCTTTACACGGTAATAGTTCCCTGTCAGCCGCTAAAAGGTAATTTTTGGTTCTTCTTCTTGTTGTTTGTTGTTTTTACGGGACTTTAACGTAGGGGTCATTCGACCTGAGTTTGTTTTGTTCATATGTATGCATTGGTTTGTATAATGTATAGTGGTGAAAAGACACCAACTAAAGAACGTGATACAATTGTATTGAAAAAAAAAATAACGCGAGAAGAAGAAATACGAGTATACTGTGCCTTGCTAATTCACCGTAAAGGCCAGTATCGACTTAAAAAAGGTTAAGGAATTGTTTTCAGTACTAGCAAGTGGAATTTTGAGAATAATTGAGCGTATAATTTTTCCGAAAGTAAAAGAGACAGCTCCCATTAGTTTGCGTGGAAACCTTTCAAATTCCAATTTTATTTTTTGTTCCTCTCAGGTGGGTACTGCTGCTGAAAAATTTTTTCGATTCTTTATTTTTCCGTTTAAGTTAACGAAATTTCACATGGGTTTGGGATAGAAAAAGAAATTTCTTTCGAACACTATACCGATCTTAAGGAAAAAGTTTGGTGCACTTGTGTGTAAATTTCTGCTTGGGATGATTTTATTTTTGTAGAATGTCATGAGATTTTCAATTGTAGTATTTTTTATACTTCTTAAGTTCACTTTGGTCATTATGAAAAGTGTTAAATGTTACATTAATTGTTATGTTATATATTCTCCGTGCGAGGAGTAACGATTATGACGTAGAAGGAGATGTTCGCTCATCACCATGAGGCACCAAGAGTGAACAGCAATGTTTTTGGCTAGAATGAAAGATATGAAGAGAAAGTTTTGATAGTTCCGCTAGTGTGCGGCAGGCTTGGAAATATAACAGATGTTTTAGGAAAATTGAGCGAAAAGGGCATGTGTACAGTGGTACTGAACCAACGACATTTTGCCTAACATCCCACTGCGGGTAGGTCGAAGCACGGACTATGTCCGCCACTTCAACAGGCAAAAATGTCCAGTTGGAAGACGCTCAGGTCACACAAGCCCCAGTGGTACATGAGCGTCTTCCAAGCGTCTTCCAAGTTTTAAGAGATTTAAAAAAAAAACAGACAATTGTCAATCTTCAGAACAGACACTTAACATTAGATATAGAACATCACACAAGTGGATCAATAGGTAAATTTTCGAGTTGCGAAAATTACCACTGTCTGAAGCGGAATCACACCCTCACTTCAACTCACTAAGAATATGCCTGAACGACGGTTGACGCCGCAAGTCACAAGACCAAAAAATTTAAAATTACATAATGTTTGCGAGTAACATGAGCAGCCGAAACATCAATTACTGAGTTTTAGCGACTCCACTATGCTACCAACCGGTTTTGAATATGAGGCAGCCCTAGTGTACCGGTTGGTCGTGGTCACTCACCACTACGTATGCAGAATGCGGAGAATGGGAGAGAATCAGATAGGATAGAGTAGGCAGTGAAATAGAAGATTAGATGATAAACATTAGAAAACTAGGTCACTAGGGCAGATAGTGCAAAAAGTGCAATTGGATCGATCGGCCGACCGGAGGCGAACTCCGTGAAGTTG
This sequence comes from Aedes japonicus, assembly GCA_034211315.2. NCBI lineage: Eukaryota > Metazoa > Arthropoda > Insecta > Diptera > Culicidae > Aedes > Aedes japonicus. The sequence goes on from JASCZW010001737.1 coordinate 17,045, forward strand.
ATTTAGTTTAATTAGAATAAATCGGCGCTAACATTTGAAAAGGGCGAAACTAGCATTGATGTCATCCTGAGAAAAACTCAATCAAAGTTTCTGTAACGAAAATATAAAATTATTTCAAGTTAGAAAGCAATTACGGTCTTATTTTTGAACAATGCCGTTTGTGAGAAACCTTTCTTGCCAATAAATAGTAATTAAGCATTTATCTATCCGTTTTTATACATAAAAAACATAAAAAACGAATTTCGCCTTTAATTTTCTCAAATTTTTCATTAAGCCCTTTCGGTTTGGTACCTTTTGTTTGGCAAACTGTCAAATTCGCCCCACTGATGTCGCCTTATTGTCGTTTGATTTCTAATTTCGCCCTTCTGCACCGGTAATAGTACATCTCATCTGGAACAGAGAGGTAAATAATAATCCTCGTACCAAGTATTTCATTATAGCTTAAAATTGTCTTGTTTTATATGCAGCGCAGTTACTCGAGTTAAACGGATATGATTTCTGTTTACAGCATAGGACACCTAAGCCTGAATGATAAGGTAAGTTTTTGTTTGTTACATCCTCTTTCCACATTCTACAACTAACAAAATTATGTCTTTCTAGTGTCTGTGACTCATCATCATTGTGCGATAGCAGAACAGGTCAAGCCTGCAATCAAGGATTCAATCAGCTTAAGTTGGTAAGTGTAGCCGTATTAGCTAGGACTACTTTAATTCATCCAAGTTGGTCAAAAACATCAAAATTGGAAGGAAAACTGTATTCGAAGAATGTATTCGTTTCAGCCAGGCAGCAAGAATATTTTTTCAGTACCCTTCCCTGGATGCCATCCAGGCCAAATAAACGAAAATATTTCCACGAGTGGTGATATCTCATCGAAAAATCAATAGCAACACAAAAACCTTAAATAAACTTGCATGAACCAGTGAATAACAACAGTAAGAAACAAGATTTAGTTTTTATTATCGCGTCATGTTGATAAAGTAGCTGATTAATGATTTTATTTTCCGAATATTTCGAATCTCTCTTCGGACAATATGTTCTTCTCTACGAGCAAAGCTGTAGTATCTAAAATTCAATAATAAAAATCACTCGCACGCAATTATAGATGAGTATTATGTACGGTGCTTTATTCTTAGTACTCTGAAGCTGTTGAAAATTACAAAAATAAGATCGATTGATTTCTTTTCAAAGAATTCTGGACATAATTTATTTTCTAAAGTAAAGAAAACAGCAATTTTACAGCAAAAACTAATGCAAATACGAAAAAGTTTTTTTTTGCCTCAACGCAAATCCGTCAGTCAGTTTCGCCCTTTCGCTTACCCACAAAATGAAGGGCGTAACAAAACTAATAACAGCTATCAACATAAAATCAATTACGCTTTTTTGTTTTAGTATGTCAATAGTATGATGATAAAAAATAGTTTATATAAGATTTGGAGAAAATTTGTTAAACAATAGGGCGTTGGCTGTCCACTCTAATGAATAACTCAATTTGTTTATATATGTCAGTTTCGCTCCTTGAAATGTTGGCGCCGAAATGTAGTGTAGTTTGTAGAATAAATGTTGTGTTTTTAGTAAAATAAAGTTGTGTTGTGCTAGAAGACTAATAAAGTACTTTGTGAAGTTAGACTGAATGTTGTGTAGATATGTGTCACGGAAGAAAGGTCCTTTGATGACCAGTTGATAGAGACAAAGGTACGTTCACCAGGCAGTGGAACAACACAAACAGTGGTTGGGAGCTTCCCCAACATAATTTGGTCCTTCGAGCCGGATTTCTACTGCGAGTGGACTAGTGATCGGCTGGATTTCGACGATTCGACCAAGAAAAAGGCAAATTGCGCTTCCGAACGAGCTGCAATACGCCAGCCTCGTACCGCACAAAGGACTTGTCGCCATCCTTAAAGTTTTTAAATGACTTGATCGCCATCGTATCACGTGAACAAGCCGAAAAAGGAGCCATCAACAATCCAATTGATTGCATCATCGCCATCGTGTGCTGTGAAGACGGAGAACACTGCAACAAATTGTCCCGGATTCAAATCTGTACTAAGGCTGGGAATATTTTGGAGATTGTAGACAACCAGAGCGTTGTTCTACTACCATTCAGGTACGTAAGAACGAGTATATGTCCGCCGAAGTGTTCAATACTGTTTACTAACGTCCATCTTTCGATTGTGTTGCTTTCTCCATTCATCGTTATCGAGTGTGGTGATCAAAGTGGTGAATCAGTTCGCGAAGAACTTGGTTTCCGGGCACCATTTGATTTCGATGTTGGATGAGGACGGTCGATCACGTTTGACACTGGTGTGACGGGACGTGTAGGCGAATTTGCTACGCGATAGCTTTCGTGCTTGGGCATCGCGCAACGATAATCGTGGCCAGGTAAATACAAATTAACAGCCAAAGCTGGATTTTATTGATACCGCACCAAATAAAAACAACCTTTGATGCAATTTGGACTGCCTGAGTTATGCTTCATTCACGAACGCAAGCCCTGAGGTTCTGTTAGTTTTCGGACTACATTTCATCTGAGCTCCACGACTTTTGCGCCATCTTTAGTTCTCCAGGTGAGACTAAGTATATGTCCTGCCGAAGCAGGCCATTTTGTTATGCTACATTTGATTTCCTTCTCGTTGCACTGACTGTTAACCGAACCATGATGGACCTGTTCGCTACCGTACATTGAGGCAACTTTGATAGCGCTTCATTTTGGAATCTTGCAACTGATTAATAACAACGAGATCTACTTGTGCGCTACCGTATATTGTCGTACTTTGTAATATTCTGGAACTTGAACCATTTTGAATTTGGCTGCTGGAACAAGCTGTTGTTTTTAACTGGTAAGACGAACAGTATATGTTCAGCCGAAGCTCCAATACTGCATACTACATTCGCTCTTTCGCTTTCACGATTCACTGGCTCGAATTTGAATCTGAGGTTACGGATTTCCGTTAAAACTGAACGACTTTGGAATTGCTGCCTGCTTCTGGCTTCGTAGCACCGCTGTTTCTTCTCCCAGGTGAGTTGAACAGTATATGTTCAGCCGAAGCAGACAAACTAGTGTACTACATTGCCGATTCCTTTTCGATTCTCGGATTTCCCAACGTTTTGTCAAACTTGAGTGGAGCAACGTTTCGTAGTGACAACCGCACTAGCATCTAGCAACTGACTGGCTCTTAGTTCTTCGTATCAGCACCACGATTCCGCCACCTGCAATCATGTCGACGAGAACTACAAGGTTTGCCGACTCCTTGAAGGCCTTGAACTCAAAACTCAAGGGCCTTAGGGCATCTTTGAACAATATTAGTCAGTTTGTTAGGTATTATAAGGAGGGTTCAACAGCAAGTCAGGTCACTGTTCGCCTAGAAAGATTAGATTTGTTGTGGAATCAAATAAGCGAAACGGTTTGGGAGATCGAAGCTCATGATGACTACGATGATTCGGAAGATATCCAGAAGGAGCAGTTGGAGTACGAAAACAGCTACTACGATGCCAAATCCTTTTTGATGGAGAAGGCTCAAGGATTTCAAGTTGAAGCAGCCCTAAATCAATCAACACGGAGTTCTGACGCTGCCAGTGTTCATGGCACAATGGATCGTGTTCGTTTGCCGCAAATTAAGCTCCAGACTTTCGACGGAAATATCGACGACTGGCTTAGTTTCAGGGATCTCTACTCTTCCCTGATTCACGAGAAAGCAGATCTTCCTGAAGTGGAAAAATTTCACTACCTCAAGGGCTGCTTAACCGGCGAAGCTAAAGCACTAGTGGAGCCACTGAAGATCACCAGCAATAACTACATGATTGCTTGGGAGTCGTTGCTAAAACGCTATAACAATAGCAAGCTGCTGAAGAGGAAGCAGGTACACGCGCTGATCAAATTGCCTTCACTGACCAAGGAATCGATCACAGATCTCCACAAATTGGCTGATGGGTTCGATCGTGTGGTTCAAATATTGGATCAAATCATCGAACCAGCCGAATACAAGGACCTGTTACTAGTTGAACAGCTAAGTTCTCGTTTGGATCCGGTCACTCGACGTGGCTGGGAAGAATACTCGTCCGCTAAGGAGCATGACACGCTAAAAAACCTGCAGGAGTTCTTTCAACGAAGAATTCGAATCCTTGAATCTCTACCAGCGAGGGCGGATTCGAGAAATGAAGTTCAACCATCCAGAGGGAAGCAGTATTCATCGAAGGTCAGCCACAACGCCGTACAATGGAACACCGGAAAGTGCCCATCGTGTACAGAGATCCACGGACTACACATCTGTCCAGCCTTCCTAAAAATGTCGCTTTCCAGCAAAGAGGCCTTTCTACGAGCACAATCTCTCTGCCGAAATTGTCTCAAACGAGGACATCTAGCTCGCAACTGCTTATCGAAGTACACGTGTCGCAACTGCAACAATCGCCACCACACGCTTCTGTGCTTCAAGGGCGAAGGAAGAAGCAGTAGGAACAGATCACCGGAGAAGACCAATCCGCGAAGGAATAGCAACAAGAGCGACTCGAGTTCCAATTCCGAGGCGCAGAATCCATCGACCGAAACAACGTCGTCAAACACGGCACAACGCTCCACATCGCATGTTCTTTTGGCTACAGCTGTTATTATCATCGAGGACAACCAGGGCTCTCGCTATCCAGCTCGCGCACTCTTGGATTCTGGGTCAGAGTGTAACTTCATCTCTGAGGGTCTGAGTCAGCTGATGCAGGTCGCCAGCCAGAAGGTGGATATTTCGATAGCGGGGATCGGACAAACCGGAACAAAGAGTTACACGAAGGATTCAAGCTGTCGTGAAGTCTCGAGTTTCAGAATACTCTCGGCCAATGGAGTTTCTTGTTTTACCGAAGGTTACAGCCTGTCTACCCACCGCAGTGTTCAGGCAAATGAGTGGAACATACCGTTAGATGTCGAATTGGCAGATCCTGAATTCTTCCGTTCAAGAAAGGTCGACTTGGTGCTGGGAATCCAAGCCTTCTTCAGCTTCTTCCCATCCGGAAGGAAGATTCCATTGGGACGCGGTGTACCGGTACTCACCGAGTCTGTTTTCGGGTGGATAGTGACAGGCGAGGTCGCGGCATCTGGTAAAGGTACAGGATACACATGCAATATGTCGGTAGCAACAAATCTGGAGGAGTTAATGGCACGGTTTTGGTCCTGCGAGGAAGTGGGAGCCGTCAGCAAACTATCTCCGGACGAGACGCGTGTTGAAGAACAATTCAAGCGCATGGTTAAGCGAGAGTCGAATGGTCGTTATACCGTTACTCTCCCCAAAAACGAGCAACTTATCGTGAAACTTGGCGAATCACGAGACATTGCATTGAGACGTCTTGGAACTGTTCAGCGAAGACTGGCACGGGATCCAGATCTTCAAAAGCAATACTTCGACTTCATGACCGAATATCTCGAGCTTGGTCATATGAAGCTGAGTGAGCCGTGACGAGGAAGAGACATGTCAAACGGTGTTTCCTACCGCATCATCCTGTGATTAAGGAATCAAGCACCACTACCAAGGTGAGGGTGGTCTTCGATGCCTCCTGCAAAACGTCCTCTGGCATATCGCTTAATGATGCACTCTACGCTGGTCCTGTGGTACAGCAGGATCTACGGTCGATCGTTCTCCGTAGTCGTACACGTCAGGTGATGGTTGTAGCCGACGTCGAAAAGATGTTCCGACAAATTTGGACCAATGCGATAGACACTCCTCTTCAATGCGTGTTGTGGATAGGACCCGATGGCGCCACAGAAGCGTATGAGCTGCTAACGGTGACCTATGGTACAAAATCGGCACCGTATCTAGCAACTCGAACGTTGAAGCAGCTGGCAATCGACGAACGAGAGCAGTTTCCCTTGGCTGCGCCGGCGATTCAAGAAGACGTTTATATGGACGACGTTATAACAGGTGCGGATGACGTTGAATCTGCGGTCGAATTGAGACAACAAATCGATGCGATGATGAACAGCGGTGGATTCAATTTGCGGAAATGGGCGTCGAACTGTCCCGCTGTTCTAGAAGGCATTCCCGCAAGCAATTTAGCGCTCTCAGACTCCGACGGGATCAACTGGGATCTGGATGCGGAAGTGAAGACCTTGGGTTTGACCTGGCTCCCCCACGTAGATTGTTTCAAGTACTCAATCAATATTCCACCAATTACGAATGAGCTAATCTTGACTAAGCGACTTGTTCTCGGCTTCATTGCAAGACTTTTTGATCCACTTGGACTGATAGGTGCGACTGTCACAGTGGCAAAAATCCTAATGCAACGGCTTTGGAGCTTGAAGGACGAAAACGGGCATAATTTGCAGTGGGATGACCCGATACCTGCAACGGTGGGTGAGGAATGGCGGACATTCCACGACCAAATCCATTTTCTACAAGAGGTACGGATTCAACGATGTGTTATAGCTCCCAAGGCGGTAAGCGTAGAGTACCACTGCTTCGCAGATGCATCAACGTTGGCATATGGTGTGACCATTTACGTTCGAAGTGAACGGGAGGACGGTTCGGTGACGGTGCATCTTCTGACATCGAAATCGAAGGTAGCACCCCTCAAGGTGCAATCGCTACCACGATTGGAACTCTGTGGTGCACTTCTGGCGTCTCAGTTATGGGAGAAGGTAGCGGAATCATTGAAGACAGACGGCAGAGTTCACTTCTGGTCGGATTCCACATGCGTTCTTCATTGGATTCGCTCTGCTCCAGGAACATGGACTACTTTCGTGGCTAACAGGGTAGCCAAAATTCAAGCGCTGACAGAGGAAACGATTGGAGGCATGTGCCCGGAACGACCAATCCCGCTGACCTGATTTCTCGTGGGATTGCTCCAAGGGATATTGTCAAGAACAGTCTTTGGTGGCATGGTCCCCCTGGTTGAAAAAGTCGCCTGAAGAGTGGCCGAAGGAATCTGCAAACCCACCGGAAGAGGATCTGGAAAAACGACGGAATGTAGCGCATTGTGCAGCATCGATTAAGGATGGGTTCATTTCGGATTACTTAGTGAAGTTCTCATCGTTTACTAGGCTAGTTCGTATGACCGCATACTGGTTGCGCTTCATGGACAACTTACGATGTCCAAAGGACCAACGACGGATAGGTTTTCTAACCGCTGGAGAGTTGAACAGCGCCGAAGCACAATTATCCGGAAGGTACAGGCGGATTCTTTCTCTAATGAGCTCAATCAGCTATTGTCAGCTTCGTCAGTTCGCTCAAATTCTCCTTTGCGATGGTTTAACCCTCGAATTGATGAAAATGGTATACTGCGAGTCGGTGGAAGACTAGAGCACTCGGAAGAAGCTGAGGAAACGAAACATCCGATAGTTTGCCGGCTAGGCATGCGTTTACTGAATTGATTCTTCACCATCATCATCACAAATATCTCCATGCTGGACTCCAACTGCTTTTGAGTACTGTTCGGCAACGATATTGGCCACTGGGAGGTCGAAATCTAGCCCGTAAGATTGTACGTCAGTGTCAGCGTTGTTTTCGAGTGCGACCATCAATTATTCAACAGCAAATGGGTGATCTACCAGCTGCAAGGGTTACGGATTCAAGACCGTTTTCAAAAACTGGTGTTGATTACTTCGGGCCGGTGTATATTAAGGCTGGACGATGGCGAACACCGACAAAGGCTTACGTAGCTATTTTTGTTTGCATGTCCACAAAGGCTGTTCATATGGAATTTGTCTCAGATTTGTCTACTGAACGATTTCTCTAAGCTCTACGTATATTTTTTGCGCGTCGAGGGCGATGTACGGATGTGTACTCGGACAACGGAACGAATTTTGTAGGAGCTAGAAACAAAATCCAGGAGCTGTTTGCAATGCTGAAAGACAAAAAACATAATGAGAAAGTATCTAAAGAATGCGCAGAAGAGGGCATTCTCTGGCATTTCAACCCTCCGAGCGCCCCACATTTTGGAGGATTGTGGGAAGCTACAGTACGATCGGCAAAGTATCACCTTCTTCGAGTTCTTGGAGGCCATCCAGTTCCACAAGAAGACTTTGTTACGCTTTTGGCACAGGTAGAAGGGTGTTTGAACTCGAAACCATTGACGGCACTATCTGATGATCCATTAGAATTGGAACCACTAACACCAGCGCACTTCTTGACTGGTAGTTCAATTCTTTCCATGCCAGATCCAATTTTACGTGACGTTCAATTAAATCGTCTCACTCGGTGGCAGGTAGTGCAGCGGCAGCTTCAAGATTTCTGGGTACGTTGGCGTCGAGAATATTTAGCACAGCTACAATCACGAGGAAAAAATTGGCAGTCAGCAGCAAACATCCGAATCGGACAACTTGTTGTTATTGTTGATGACAATCAGCCACCAACACACTGGAAGATGGGACGTATACAACAACTACACCCAGGCAATGATGGAGTCACTCGTGTGGTTACAGTCCGGACATCGACCGGGTTACTCAAACGACCGGTAGCGAAGCTATGTTTGTTACCGTTGCAAAATTTAGAAGACAATTCAGATGTTTAATTCGGTAGTCCAGTGCATCGCGAGGTTTCTTTTCTTTTTTTTCAGAAGTTTCCGTGCAACTTCAGGGTGGGTGAGGATGTTTGCGAGTAACATGAGCAGCCGAAACATCACTTACTGAGTTTTAGCGACTCCACTATGCTACCAACCGGTTTTGAATATGAGGCAGCCCTAGTGTACCGGTTGGTCGTGGTCACTCACCACTACGTATGCAGAATGCGGAGAATGGGAGAGAATTAGATAGGATAGAGTAGGCAGTGAAATAGAAGATTAGATGATAAACATTAGAAAACTAGGTCACTAGGGCAGATAGTGCAAAAAGTGCAATTGGATCGATCGGCTGACCGGAGGCGAACTCCGTGAGTTCATGTTTAGTTTAATTAAGAATAAATGTAGTGTAGTTTGTAGAATAAATGTTGTGTTTTTAGTAAAATAAAGTTGTGTTGTGCTGAAGAGAATAAAGTACTTTGTGAACTTGGACTGAATGTTGTGAGTTATGTATTTATGTGCGAAGAAATGTCCTTTGATGACCAATTGATAGAGACTGGAAGCTACGTTCACAAGGCAGTGGAACGCCAGAAACAGTGGTTGGGAGACTCCCCAACACATAACATAAATCTCGTCTTAAATTAAAATTATTTCATGAAAACAGCCGTTTTGCTCCATAATCTCAAATTCAACAAATTTTGACGAAACATTCGTCATTGTTTAGTGACAAATACGTTAATAAACTTAAATTTTTAATGTAAAGTCGCTAATATTTTGTTTGTATACATAATTTTCGTAAATAAACACATTGTTCGACCGCCTACGTTGAACTTTGAAAATTTTTGACATTACTACGCACCAGTCTACTTTGACCATCGCAATCATGCAGTGTAGAGAATGTAGCCGGAACAGAAGGTACGTAGCCTACTACAATCGGTTCGTGGCGGAAGAAACTTGATCGTCGCGGTGTTTACTACGCATTTTGTATCGGTCGTCTAAAATTAAATAAAACATGTAACGGTAGACAAAATAAACATGAAAAATATAGAGAAAAGTAAATTCAACTGTGTTTTATTTTACCGAAAGCCTATCAGAGCGGTGATAGAGTGGCCATTCAATGAAATTGTTGAATGCCTTTCAGCGCATAATTCAAAGACGCCTTTCAGGGCCAACTCTCAGTAAAGTGGAAGTGCCTTCCGGGGCAGGGTTAGTAGCATTTCAGGGCACAAAGCGTGTGAGTACCAGCAGAGTTCTATTGGAGCTAATTTTAGGCCCCAACACACATGCTTCATAAATTGTAATAAACCAGCCAACAGTTTTTTCGTTGATGTCGCTGCTGAACTCATTTGTTAACCTCCTCATGAACGAAAAAGCGTCTTACGTGAATTCATCTTCATCAATCACACTACTACCGTAAGATTCCAATTTCTTTTCAAGTTGGCAAAACCGATCTGCAATGTGTGAGCTGTTTAGTGGAATACCTGTAACCTTAAAATGAGAAAACAGATTCGTATTTTCCGTTTAATTCCAACTACCTTTATTAATACTTATCTTTCTTCTCATTTTCTAAAAACAGATCTGTCAAACTTCCATACAACGATAAGCACCAGTAGGCACCCAAATAAAAATAACCATACAATTACAATACATTAATATAAAATAACATAAAAATTTATTTCCGACCATGAATCTTATTGTTCATGAATCTGATAAAAGAAAAATGCATATAGTCAATACAATAGATCTACAATTCACTCAATATGCTTGGATTTTCAACAATTGTGAAACAATACAATTAGAAGAAAGGCTTGTAAGATGGAACAGCGCCACTTTTGACATTCATAGCGACAACACGATCGCGCTGACAAGTTTTAACCTCATTTTTTTTACTATTCTTCAATTTTCATTTGCTCTTGGAGTGAATACACTCATTCGATTTAGGTCTTCCAGGACCCAATGCTCGATAGTGTTGGCATAATTAAAATAGCAATTATTTCTTGCGCTTAGTAAGAGGAAATTTTGCATCGATATCAAAAGGTTAACATTTGTGTTGGCTAGCATTTTTGGTGTATTTTTATGATCCAAAGGCATTTCCAAATAAACCGTAAAGTGAAACAATTTTTTATGTTTTGTGTTTATGGCGTCATGTTTGTAAGATGGAGCACTGTTGAGCTTGTACGATTGAACACATTTTTTATCGTTTTGAAACATATGAATGACATCTATTATGTTTAAAAATTCCATGGAATCAATAATAAATTGAAATATAACAATAAATATTTTGAAATTGCAATTTTTGATGAATTTTGAAATTCGGCCATATTTTTTTTTATTACTAAAAATAATTAGTTCCGTGGGCAAACTTGGAGCCCTTTTAGTTCCTCTTTTCGAAAGATTATCGAATAAATAAAAATTATACATGTTACGAGCAAAAAACGGATCGTGTTCCATCTTACAAGCCTTTTTTATAATAGTTATTGGTTCACATTTTTTCGGAAAATAATGATTTTTTCTATAGTTAAGATACATAGCAACCACCCTTTTCTATTGTCGATTTTTCAGTTTACGTTAGATTCTATTGTGGTAACAATAATTTTTATTGTCATCTTATAGTTGTGAAAAATAAGATTAGTTGTACATACTATTGATTCTATTGTATGGTTAATATTGTATTCAATTGTAAATCTATTAGCATTTTTTATTCGGGCATACCGATTTTTTTTTATTTCGTGCTTCTTTGTGTTGTTTTCTAACAACACACGAATGTTCTCTTCAATTTTATCAAGATTTCGTTGTTTTGAAAGCGCCTGTGATATTGAATAGAATGCCAACTCCATGAATAGTACAGCTCAATTTCATCGCAAAAAAATGAATAAATTGGTGAATTAATATAACGAAACATCTATCAAAGCCTGTTCATAAACCACGTTGGTCTCTTTTTGAAAATCTCAGACCACCCTCGTAGACATTTCTCCATATATTTTCTTAACTTTTATAGGAAGGTAAAATTTTGTTCAGATCCCATCCCCCTCTCCACAGAAAAGTCTACGTAGTTTATGAATATCCACACTGCTTAGTGAGAAACCGATCAATAGTACCCGAAGGATGCAAAGTAAATCCACTATCTAAAATTTAACACCGACGTCACACCCTCTGAATCAAGATCAAACCGTGCAGCAAAGGTAACAATTAAATGCCACACCAACACAGCCGATCATTAACTTCAAGCAAGCTGGTGACAGATGGTCAGCGTGAAATTGACCTTCGAGATAAAAAAAAAAAAGAGTAAACACGCACATTCATTTTCGCTCTGTACAAAAGGGCGATAATTTATCGACAGAACATCATTTTCACGTAGGGAGGGGAAAAAGCTGGCACCTTTCATCCATCAAAACGTGACTGAATTTCCCGAAGGCGGTTATTTTCAGAAATTACCCACACTGGAATGCGGCTGTGCAAATCTAAAATTAAACATTGTGATAGCATTAGTTAAACTGAATTAGGAGCAACATAAATACATAGTAGACTTGCGGCTTCATCGGGAAAGGATAACATTGAATGAGAACACAACGTATTTCAACGTGGGTGCCGAAATCAACGCTTACTCCGTTTATTCAAAGCAGCTCTTTGACACAATGTTGATCCCTTCAAATTTGAACACCCGTGTTTTGGCAGAATGCGACAATCCGGTATCAAAGGAAGTCATGAAAAATTGAATGTGGTCGTTTAAAATATTGAAAGCATTAGGTTGAAAGCTTGCCTAAATCCATCACTGCTGCCGATAAGAAATGTTTCATGACATGAACCCAATTGAGTTGTCAATTTAGCAGTCTTTGCCTTAAGCACTCAGTCAGCGACGGAAAAAAAGCATTTCCCATTTCCTCCCGTCCAGAAGATGGATTTCTAGAAACCTCTTTCCAGATGTTCCGACATTTGAGGTCGTTAAGCTTACATGCGGCATATTTTATTCAAAATGTAAATCTGAGAATAAGCAGGTCTTGGCTGCCTTCTCCTTTTCTATGCTATATTTTGGTTTGGCGGGTCTCGAGGATGTGCTAAAGCAGCCAGGAAATGAAAATCGTGCTGCCACAGTCTGGGCCGTTGTTGTTCTACTTTATGCATTGCCTTCGTGGTCCCTGAAAAGCTTTCCATTCTCTGTTCCTAGGAGAGTCCTTGTCCGTAGGGACACACAAACACACTTTCCGAAAATGGAACAACACTAGTTCTCGGTTCTCGGTTGGCTTCAGTGGGAATTCTTAACTTGGTGCTCCACTGGTACTACTGGCTGCTGTTCTACGGTGTTGGCACGTAATGCATATTTATGGCCAGTTTGGTACTATGTTGAATGTTTACTGTATGTGCCAGCGTCAGAGCTCTGCTTTTTGGTATATAGTTGTTGTGATTTCAGTTCATGTGGCTCATGAAGAATTCATGCAGGCGTTTCCGCTATTTACGATTCATTCTCTTCACTTGAAATTACCGATTCTTGGCTATGGGAGCAGAAACGTGGTTTCTCGCTTTCGGCCCTGTTTGAGCAGAACGGCTGGTATCAGCATGGCCCTAGCTAGGCTGGCTCCCAGCCGGTTGTGGTGAAATGAAAAGCGGGTTGAAACTTTTCCAGAAGCTAACGAATCGTTCATACTTGGAAGAGAACGGCAGGGCAATCTAGCCGATACTGGCAATTGCTCTAATGCTTGCTTGTTTGCAGATGGGTAGGTTTATGAAATATTGAAAATTGTGAGTTTTCAAGCTGATTTCGATGTCAGAAGTACAAGATAACATTCCACGAGCCGAATGTTGACATCTTTTCATTTTTTTTTATAATTTAAATTAAATAGTAGGCACATCCTCTGGTTTTGAAAAACTTTGCTTAACACAATATTAACGTTGCTCTACATTCCAATAACTGTTGGAATTATCGATCATATTAATAATATAAAATTCTCGAACTTTCTGTGGTACATCCGTCATTAGGTTCCGTACGGTATCCTGAGATACGCCCATTGTGACGATTCTCCATCGTCTCTTGAAATCATCGGTACCATTTGCTTTGTTCTTAGTTTCGAAGAGTTTCCGCTTAACTAGAGCCCAGGACTTCTCAATAGGGTGAAGTTCTGGAGAATTTGGGGGATTGGCTGTTTCTGGCACGTATTTGATATCTTGTACATTGTGACAAGAGGCAAAAACTGGCCAAAACAGAGCTGGAGAATCGTAGCTTCTCTTCTGATGAACGGTTATTGATGTTATTGAGTGCCGGTAGAGACGAAACTTTTAGATTTCCGACTACAACTACATATGTCCTGAGAAATCAAATACTTCTTCGGGAATTTGGACACCCAAAATGCTCAGCATCGGTGTTCTTTTGCAATACGGTAAAATAGCTAGACCCGAAAGCTATTACAGAAGATAATACCGAAGACCGCCAACTCTGCCAACGTCCCGTCTGTGACCGACAGAAAAAAATATGGGAGAACCTGTAATGGAGGATCTACTCCAGTAGTTTCGTGGGTGATCGTCAAGGCCGGAAAAAGAGCTGAAGAACATGCCGACATCTATCTTCTCATCGGAAATGGCGTAGGTTCGGGCCAACTGCAGTTAAGGAAGGTCTTTGAACCATTTTTGTTGAAGATTTTATAAATGTTGGATTATAGGAAAATTTGCGCTACTGTATTGAATTCAAGTAAACATTGAATTATCTTTTATATTACTTTTTGCCATCGCCATTCAAAATAAGTCTGTTGTTTTTTATGCATACCTTATAATAAGAGAGTATTTCAGCCTCAAACTCGTCAGATGAGCTTAGGTCAAGTTCCTTTGAATTCTAGGAGCCTCATCATAAGTCTACCACTCTCTTTTAAAAAGCTTAGGAGGCTGTTTCCATTTCCAGACGTAAAGTTTACGTTTAAAAACATTCATTTGATTTCCATGGATATATCAAATGGACGACAAGTGATCACCAAATTCAACCCCTCTTTCTTCCTTTATTTTCCCTTTTCAAAAAGACATAAATGAACTCGTTAATCTCGGTACACTCATGTTATTTATGGTCTTAAACGATACGTCCAAGTCAGACACTGGTCACTTCTTGTAGGGTTCTTGGAGTTTGGGACATGACACTTTTTTTTCAACAAGTCCTTTTGAAGCCATCTAGAATGTTCTCTAGAATATCCAGAGACTTCTTGAACAAGCTCAGGTGCCTTTTGTAGCTGACTTCTGCCAAATTTCCAGAGACTTCCTTTAGAAGCACAGAAAGAATACGCGTAAAAGATTGAGTCCCTGTAGATGCCCATGGAGCCACCTTTAAACGTCTATGAAGACCTTCTATTTCAAATCGAAGTGATGTTTGAGAAATTTTGAAATTTCTTTAAAAAAAATCGGGGCTTGCTAAAGACTTTCCGTTGAAAACCAGGGAGAATTCCCGTAGAAGCACGAGAGGGTTTTCCGTAGAAGACCAGGGGGAATTCCCGTAGAAGACCAGCGCGACTTCCACCCAAAATGGTTTCATGTAGCAGCTCAGAGCGCCTTGTGGCAGCTTAGAGTGGCTTTCCATAGAAGCTCAGAAAGACTTTCCACAGAAGTCCAGGAGGACTTTTCGTACAAGTACATGGGGACTTCCCGTAAAAGACCAGAGGTACTTCCCGTAGGAGCTCAGAACGACTTACCCTAGAAGCCCAGGATGACTTCTCAGAAAAGCTCAGGAAAACTTCCCAAAGAAGCCCAGGAAGACTTCCCATGGAAGTCCCTTCCCGTAGAAGCCCAGGATAACTTTCTGTGGACGCCTAGAAAGACTTCCTGTAAAAACCCAGTGTTACTTCCAAATGAAGCCAATGAAGACTTCCCGGGGAAGAATAGAAGCTCATGGGACTTAAGTAGAAGCCCAGAAAGACTTCCCGTAGAAGCCCAGAAAGACTTCCAGTAGAAGCCCAGAGATACTTCTCGATGAAGCCCATGAGGACTTCTCGTAGAACCCTGGGAGGACTTCCCGTAGAAGCCCATGAGGATTTTCCATAGAAACCATGAGAGATTGCCAATATGAACCCAAGGGAGACTTTCCATAAAAGCTAACGGGAATTTCCCGTAGAAACACATGAGGAATTCTCGTAGAAGCACAGGGGGACTTTCCGTAGAAGCCTAGGGGGACTTCCCGTTGAAAACAAGGGGGACTTGCACCTAAAAGGGTTTCATGTAGCAGCTCAGAGCGCCTTCTGGAAGCTAAGAGTAGCTTTCCGTAGAAGCTCAGAGAGACTCCGGGGGCTTTCCGTTAAGAACATGGGGACTTTCTGTAAAACACCAGAGGGATTTTCTGTAGCAACTTCGCCCAGAGGTGCTTCTCGATGAAGCCCATGAGGGCTTCCCTTGAAACTAAGGGAGACTTCTCTTGTAAGGCCAGGAGACTTCTCGTAGAAGCCCAGGATGGCTTTCCGTAGAAGCCCAGAAAGACTTCCCGTAGAAGCCTAGAGATACTTCTCGTCAAAGCCCAGGGAGACTTCCTGTAGAAGCCCAGTGCTACTTCTCGCAGAAGTCCATGAGGATTTCCCTTTCAAATCAAGGGAGAGTTACCATAGAAGCCCAAGGGGACTTCCCTTTCTAATCAAGGGAAACTTCCCAAAGAAGCCCATGAGGGAAGGTCCGTTAATTATGTCACGTGGTAGGGTGGGAGGGACGTTTTGGGAAAACGTGGTCCATACAAAAAAAATTAAAGGTCCATACAAAAAACGTGACAAGGGAGGGGGGTGGTGTTATAAAAAATCACTTTTTGAGTGACGTAATTAATGAACGTTCCCTGAGAACTTTTCAAAGAAACCCTGAGAAATTTTCCGTAGAAACCAGGAAAACTTCCCGTAAAATCCAAGGGAAAATTCCCGTAGAAGCCCACAAAGACTTTCCGTAGAAGCCCAGGGGGATTTCCCGTGGAAGCCCAGCAGGGCTTCCTGGAGAAGCCCAGACAGAAAGATTTCCCAGGAAAACTTTCCATAGAAGCCCAGGAAGACTTCCCGTAGAAGCCCATGGGGGCTTTCCACAGAAGTCTGGGAGGAATTCTCTTAGAAGCCCAGGAGGACTTCCCATAGAACCCCATGAGGATTATTTCGTAGAATCTCAGATATACTTCCCGTAGAAGCACAGGGGGACTTCCCGTAGAAGCCCAGGGGAACTTCCCGTAGAAGAACAGGAGAACTTCCCGTAGAACCCCAGGGGGACTTCCCGTAAAAGCCCAAAGGAACTTCCCGTAGAAGCCCAGACAGAAGAACTTCCCGTAGAAGTCTGGGAGGACTTCCTGTAGAACCACGGGAGGACTTCCCGTAGAACTCTAGGAAGACTTCCCGTAGAAGCCCAGGATGACTTTCCATAGAAGTCCAAGGGGACTTTCCGTAGAAGCTCAAGGGGACTTCCCGTAGAAGTCAGAGCGACATCCTGTATAAGTCCAGGGGGACTTCGCGTAAAAGTCCAGGGGAACTTCCCGTGGAAGGCCAGACAGAAGGACTTCCCGTAGAAGTCCGGGAGAACTTCTCGTAGAGCCCCGGGACTTCCCGTAGAACGCTGGGAGAATTTTCCTTAGAAACCCTGGGAGCTTGCCCGAAAAACCCAAGGGAGACTTCACGTAAAAGCTTAGGGAAATTTCCCGTAGAAGCCTAGTTGGACTTCCCTTAGAAGCCTAGGGGTACTTCCCGCAGAAGCTCATGTGGACTTCCCATAGACATCAATGGAGAGTTCCCATAGAAGCCCAGGGAGACTTCCCGTGGAAGCTCAGAAGGACTTCCTATAGAAGCCCAGCAGAACTTCTCGTAGATGCTCAGAGAGGCTTCCCGTAGAAATCCAGGAAGACTTCCCGTAGAATCCCAGGTAGACGACTTCCCGTAGAAGCCCTGTAGAGCTTACCGTAGAAACCCAGGGCTACTTCGCGAAGAAAATTTACAGAAACTCAAGGAACGCCCCGAATTTCTTCTTTCCCAGAAAAATCATACAGAACAAAAAAACGCAAAAAATCTTCCCATCAATTGCGCCAGTATAATCTACATTGCTAAATTATTGGCACCACTTTGTCTAAAAAGCTTATCAAATCTCGTCTAAAAGACAACAGAAATAATGCACAGCATGCAAGTAAAACATTGTAACAATTGTATGTAGTCTACTTTGCTTGACGCAATGAATAAATAATTCCATTTGAAAGCCGTGAGAACTTTCCTGTAGAACTCCAAAGAGGCTCCCGGTAGAATCCCAAGACGACTTCTTGTAAAAGCCAAAGGGGACATCCCGTAGAAGGCCGGAAGGGGCTTCCCGTATAAACCCAGGAGTACTTCCTGTAGTATTCCAGCAGGACTTCTTGTAGACGGTCAGGGATACTTTCCGTAGAAGTTCAGGGGGATATCCCGTAGAAGCCCAGTGGGACTTTCCGTAGAAGCTTAGGAGGTACATTCCATAGAAGCCTAGGGGGGAGTTGCCATAGAAACCTAGAGAGAAGTCTCCGTAAAAGCTCCAGAGGATTTCCTACAGAAGCACAAGAGCACTTCCGTAGATGTCCAGGAACATTTCCCGTTGAAGTCCAAGAGGACTTCCCATAGATGCCCAGGAAGACTTCCCGTTGAAGTTCACGAAGACTTCTCGTAGAAGCCCAGAGGGACCTCCCACAGAACCCTAGGTTCCCATAGAAGTTTAGTGAAACTTGCCGTAGAAGCTCAAGTGGACCTTCCGTACAAGTTCAGTGGAACTTCCCGTAGAAGCCCAGAAAATCCCAAAAACGCAAAAAAACTATAAGTAGGGATGAAGGAAAAATTCTCCAAGAAAATTTAGTCCACGTAGATGCACATGGAACTTTCTGCAATCGTTTCATGAGGGCATGAGACTTTCTCTTTAAACCCAAGAAATCATTGAAAAGCCTGTGAGTTTGACTTTTCATATAACCCCAGGGGAACTTCCGCAAGGTGCCGAACGGGACATTTTGTAAACATTTTATTTATTTTAAATTGCCGGTTATGGAACGTCCATTAATTACGTCACGCAAAAAATGACTTTTTATATACCCCCCCCCCCCCCTCCTGTCACATTTTTTGTATGGACCTTCAAGTTTTTTTTTAAGGATCGTTACGTTTTCCCTACCCCCCCCCCCCCTCCCCCGTGGGTGCGTGACATAATGAATGAACCTACTCCTTCAAATAGAACGTTTTGAAACGTATCCTTTCGCAGGTATTTCGAACTCCATCTTTTCTCCAATCTGCTTTCTTTAAAAAAGAAGTAACATTGGATATACTTTCTTAGTAGTTTGTCTTTCAGCAACATCAATATATGGATCCAACACAAACTGCTGTAAGAACGTTCCAGAATTGACTTCTAGGAGCGCTACTGTACAATGAACAGCGCGCTCTGATTCCGAATGACCAAACTTTTATCTGCGTTTGAAGGCTATCTCTTTATATTTTTTATGAAGATGATGCTTTCTGTTAACACTTACCAGTAAGTTGAATAATGCTTAAAAAAAAAGACAAAAAAAACATACGCTGCCTGCATAATCCTCCAAGTGAAAAAAAAAGCCGAATGATCCTCCAAACTCCCTTAGCAACTATCCAAACCACTTCCCAACGACGACGACGATGACGACGACGACGGCGGGTGACCAGGATGTGAATTAATAATTCCGCAATCGGTTTCTATTGTTTGCTCGCGTTGACCCATTGCAACCGCACGTGTCAAACCCCATTGGAAAGGGGACTGATTTGGGCGGCGCAGAGCACGTGTTCCTGGACGAACATTCCTACTTCGTTCGTGAATTGTGCGTGGAGCAGAAAATTGATAAACATTTACGGTTTACAGTGGCTGCGCAGACCACGTTTCCCATCCAACATCAGGTGTGCAGGCCCAAATACATGATGTAGATTTATGTATTAGGTGGTGGGTCCGGGGTTTCGCAGTGCATCCGATAGCAACATGCCAACCGCAAGGGGAATAAATTCATTTCAATTAATTTTATGTTTCGACTGGATTTTGCTATTGATGCACGGAATAAATCGTTCTGTTTACACGCTATAATTGGCTGTGAATTGAGCCTCGACATCACGAGTAATGCGTTTGCGGATTTGCGTTTGGAAATGGGAAGATCGAACGATTGGCATGTTTTGGCTCGTCTGTTATGATTGGGTTATTCCATTTAGAGAATCAATAATTTATCCTGTGATTGATATAACCTAACCGCATTTGTAAACACTATCAGCTTAATGCATCATTCATTTCGATTATTCCCAAAGAGTCATTGCCAGCAGGATTTGCTTCGGCATCAATTGGGTCGTAAAATTTATGAACTCTCCGCATTGAGATTTCTCCGAGTAAATTAAAACATCGCCCTGCTCTGCTACCGGATGTGTTGCATCACAAACCACCCAACCATCATTATATACTTCAAAAGCAATTACACGAAACAATCTCCATCCCAGAACATTGTATCCATTCTCGTAAACACAAATCCCACCGACTCGTTCGTTACAAGATTCCTTCCTTTCCCTCCGTTCACGCTCATTCCGAGAGACCATGTAAATAATAACCAATTGTACCCGGGCGGGCGCGTATGATTTAGATTCAATTACTCGTATCGAATATCTTCAAAGGCCGACGACAAACCCAAACAACCGTCGATGACGGGAGATGCCCTCGCAACAAATAATCTCGAATCCGATGGGTTTCGAAAAGCGTGAAATATGGGCTTGCTGTGAGGTTGGTCGGCCTGTACGGATCAGCTAAGTCGGGAACCAACGCCAATGTGAATTGCACGCACGTTATGCTACTCATAACAATTCTCGTCGCCGCCGATTGCTGGTCATCGAGTACGAAAGAGAGAGAGAGAGAGAGAGAGAGAGAGAGAGAGAGAGGAGTTTATGTTTTCTTGTTTCGACTCACTTGTGATGGCTACAATACAATTCTATGGGACTCGTTGTGTACATTGGCGTTTGGCAATGAGGAAGCCGAGACTGTTGCTGTCTGAGGCCGCCGTCCGTGCAGCTCAAACGGCCTTTTGTCATGTAAACAACCATCAAATAGGATTTTCAATTACCGGGACCGAGGTCCCATGCCATGTTTGAACGATATTATTGGGAAGGAGGAATGCTTGAAAAATAATTTTTCACTTTTGACGTGGGATTTCGTCTTTTTGGGAACTGGGATGGGGTGCGATTTTTAGTTAATTTAGGTGCACCAAGCTTAGTTCAGAAATTCGTAAGTATGTTATGTTTATGTAATTTTTTAGATAAGTTTGATGAGAATCGTTGGTTAGAGACCGTGTTTATCTCTGCGTCTCCACAAATGTCAAGGGAATAATAGATTTGTGTTAGTGTGGCAGGTTATTATAGATCATGGATTCACCGTGGTAAGTGATCCGATCAATGAAAGCGCTGTAGACTGATTTTTATTTTATATCTAGTGGGGATAGAAAGAGGCAAGTGACAAATAGCAAGGAATGGGAAGGGGCTTTGATTGAGCTCCCGACCATCTGCTCAGTAAGCAGAACGGGTTTCATTCGGATGTCATTCCCAAGACTCTTCTGATAAAAAGTGTTTCAAGCGAAGCAAATACAAACTTGAGGTACGTATTGGGCTCTCGAATAGCCATCTTTGTGTTTGCGCTGGGGACTGCAGTGCACGAAATAAATATAGCGTACAAGTTGAAAATCCAGTGTTCACCCCACAAATTATCACCAAAGTCGATCAGGACGTTCTCAATAAAGTCTTTGTACTTCCCTGAATTCATTTTGTGTGAAATAATGCATATTGGGTTTCCTCCGCGATATCCAAATGCGGCCCAAATCATGATTGAACCACTTTGAAAGTTCCTTGCGTGACGCGTCTCAGGATTTCGGCGAATATCCCTCCAATTACGAAAAAGCCTAGGAAATATATTTGAAAACACAAAAACAATATGCTAGAATCACGGTTAGATATCTATCTTCTGATACCATTGCTCATTCCGATGAATAACTTACTTACAATCACAAATCCAAGTGTATGAGATCGATGTACGCTATATTTATTTCCTACTGGGATGGGAACTTGAAAAATTCTAAGTCAAACTGCTGCTTGTGTGAGCGCGAAAACAAAAAAATTCCGGTGCCCACAGCTGGCGGATACACTGTCAAACCCTTGACCTACTCCGCATGGAGATGCTTGGCAAAAGATTGTGTGCTTGTTTCCAGATACTACCTCACAATGCCCTCCGCTCAATTTCTAACTACTTCTATTCAATTTTCACAGCCTGCCGTGCGCTAAAGGAACTATCAATACTTTCTCTTAACAACATTGTTCTAGCAAAAAAGTGCTGTCTACTCCTAGAACCTGATGAGAAATTATTATTTTTTCAAGTTGTTCTATTTCATTTCAAAAATATTTTTGTTTTGTTATTTTGATTCGAACAAAACTAATTTGAGTTACTATAATTTAGAAGAAAAATTAGTAATCTCCATTTAATTCCAACTACCTTTGCTTATCTTCGACAGATACGCGTATTTCGTCTACAATGTGCAGACTTCTTCAGTGTCTCGTACTAATAACTCGACTGGAGACTGAGTTATATGATACTTATATATTTATTTTATTCTAAATTATTTCTTTTGTTATTGTTCCATAAATTTGATAGATGATATCAACTTCATCACTTTTAATTTTTATTCATTTATAATGTATGTTATTGCATTTTTAATTTATCTCTTAAAAATTTCATTTTCATCAGATCTGTAGTTATTGTTTTTATATTATTTTATTATTTAACATTTATAATATCGGTGCAAAAAAAAGCCGGAACGTTGTCATCATACAGATTTGGGCCCAATTAATAAGATGAATTCGCTTCGGCTTTGTTTTTGTACCGATAGTTCAGCATGGTAAATATCGGGTGAAAAAGAGAAAAACTCATGTTGGAGCGTCAACTTTCACGCCTGCTGTAGTCCAAACCACTTGATGAAAACAGTTTTGTTCACATTAATCTCTGTACTGTTTCAAGCCATGGAGAAAATTTTAATGTGCTACCTAAATTTTTCACAGAAATACGGATTTTTGAAATTGGTATGTCCAAAAATGACTTTTTTCACATATGTTATGATGATAACTTCAAATTTATAAACTTCATCAACATAAAATTTTTGTCACATTAGGTCGAAACATGAATTATAGTTTTGTCAAAATTTCAGTCAAAAATATTGATAAGTGAGAAAGTTACAGAAGGTTGAACAACGCGTTTTTTGGAAGCAAAATTTTGCTCGGCTTTTTTTTTGCTACTGAGTGTATCTTACTGGCGAAATTCGATGAATTTTGAAACGCATATTGCCAGGGTTTTCTTCTAAAAAAAGTTCATGGCAACTCTAGACCACACGGGAACCTGTTCTGGAATGATAGGTCTGAGGATTAATTATCAGATGGCCATTAAACATTAAAAAAACTGGAGAAATTTCATGAATTTTGATCCCATGTCACCAGGGTTTCCTTCTTAATGTATTCATGACCACTCTAGACCCCACGGGAACCTGTTACAGAATGGCTGTTCTGGGGACAAGTCAACATGTGGCCCACAATGGTATAGAAATAGTCTTTGGGAATTTTTCCAAAAATTTTGACATCCATCGCCGGAAATACAATTGATATTCCCAAAAAGTGTCTCCGTACCAGACCACAGCCCCGTAAACCCGATTTCCGGGAATCAGATGAATCCAAATGGTTATTTCAAATAATGTTCATTAAGCGAATGAGTTTTTGAATCCAACGGTGAATTAAAAGTTGGTCAATAATGGCCAGAGTTACAATTATCACAATTTGATGGGTACCCGGATACCCTGTCGACCACTTTAGGGGTAAACAAAACCAACTTGTACTTAGATGTCACTGAATTTCTGGTTCCTGTTTTAAAATAAACTATGAAACTTCGTAATATGAAAAGGCACCCGGGTACCCGTAAACTACATAACGGTTAATCAGTGCTGAATTCACTCAAGTGTCAGACTAAAAGGACTCAAATACTACCAATACATATAACATCATGGTTTTGTCGAGTATCACTGAATTTATGACAATTTGGTACATAAAGACTGTATTCGATGAAATTTGGACACACGCAATTGTTTGTAACTTTTTAGTGTGTGGGTAAAAATTATTGAAATTTTAACTGAATGTATTTCATTGTGTAATGAGTTTCGTGAAAATTGATCGAGTGATTTCAGTGATGGCTTCGAATGAAGAAATAGTGCGCCAATAAATTTTGGGCACTCACTTCGAAAACCCAAACGCTTCTCATCGATGGATCGGAAAACAGCTCGGAATCGCACATTCAACCGTATCTCATGTGATCAAAACGTTCAAGGACCGTAAGACAACCTAGCGGAAAAACGGTAGTGGTAAAAAACGTGGCACATCAAATCCGGAGAAGGCCAGGATGGTATTGAACCAATTTAAGCGTTATCCAAACATTTCGATCAGGGATGTTGCGAAAGTTTCAGTTTGTTTTGTGCAAAAAACAATGAAACGTTCTGGATTACATGCGTACAAGGTCCAGAAGGCACCGAACCGGAGCGATAAACAGAACTCGGTGGCCAAAACTCGTGCAAGAAAACTGTACAGGGAGTGGCTCACAAAACCGTTCTGCATTGTGATGGACGATGAGACCTACATTAAAGCCGACACCAAACAAATGCCAGGACAGAAACATTACGTCGCCATCTCTAAGTTGGCCGTTCCG
This sequence comes from Aedes japonicus, assembly GCA_034211315.2. Taxonomy (NCBI): domain Eukaryota; kingdom Metazoa; phylum Arthropoda; class Insecta; order Diptera; family Culicidae; genus Aedes; species Aedes japonicus. The sequence continues at coordinate 41,213 of JASCZW010001737.1, forward strand.
GAGAGTGTACGGAAGAAGAAACTGTCGAAATTCGCCAAAAAATTCCTTGTCTGGCAAGCGATCTGCGGATGTGGCAAAATGAGTCAGCCCTTCATCACCTCTGGGACTGTGCACGGACAAATCTACAAGGAAGAATGCCTCCGAAAACGACTTCTGCCCTTTTTGAGATCTCACGATGGCCCGACACTGTTTTGGCCGGATTTGGCATCTTGCCACTATGCCCGGCCCGTCTTAGACTGGTACAAAGATAATAATGTAGTTTTTGTACCAAAAGACCCTCCAAACATTCCGGAACTTCACCCAATTGCAAAATTTTAGGCAATCATGAAGGCAAAGTTCGTTAAAACTCCAAAACTGATAGAAAATGAACTTGGACTAAAGAAAATGTGGTTAAAAGTAAGTAAGCAAGTCGATCCTATCATTGCCCAAAATTTGTTGAAAGGGGTCAAGGCAAAGGTGCTGGCATTTGGGTTGGGAAAAGAGGTTCAATAAACCAATGATGTCAAAACTTAACCATTTAGTAGTACTTTATTTCCAGAAAGTTTGAAAAGAATCGGGCTCAAGGAAAATTTTTGTGACATATTTTGTGTGTCCAAATTTCATCGAATACAGTCTTATGCCGAGTGAAAACGCTAGGCTGATATGCAACCCATTATCCTATTAGAATTTTGAGAGATCGAAGTCACGCTACAAATTTGTTTTATTGTACACCTATTTATATATATATATATTTCTTAAATTTTTCTAAAAATTTTCTGTTATTTTTATTTTATGAATTTTATTTTTACTTTTGTTTCATTGGTATACTTAAACATATATCTTTTCTACATTGTACTATAATGACATACTCTTTTTTAATATATTTGATTTTCTCATACTTGATTTTAGCTAACTCATTTCTATATTATTCAATTTGAAATTTTATTTTTCAAATAAGTGAACACTTCGGTACATTTTTGTTTCTTTTGCTTTTTATTTTATATGTTTTCAGTGATATAAATTGCATAATAATTTAATTTAAATTCTTATCATATATTTTTTTAATTTCTTCAATTTTATTTTAGAAAAAAAATCGATGCTTTAAAACGTTATGTTCTATTTTGAGTTAAGATTTTTTTTTCCGCATTGTTGTTTTTTAATAATCATTTATTTGCACAGGCTCAATCGCATCAGCTTTACACACCCAAATTTTCATTCTTTTATTTATCATTTATATCAGTATTATTTGGTTTACTTGTTTTTTTTTTGTAAAAAATCATATATGACATACATGGCCTATTGAATCTATCACATTTAGTTTTCTATTCATGATGTAGAAGGAGATGTTCGCTCATCACCATGAGGCACCAAGAGTGGACAGTAATATAACGTCTGGGAACACTCAAGTTCTTTCTCGTCATCTCTAATGTAGAGACCTCGGAGAGAAACATTGTGAAGCGTTGCGAAACATACCCAAAAAAAAGAGAGTACCTCTCCCATGTGCCCATCAAAACAGAGTGCACACAATATATCGCTAGAATAACTATCACAAAGCCATCAGTGGTACATGAGTGTCTTCCAAACGTCATCTTTTGCCTGTTGAGGTGGCGGATTCGTCCGTGCCTCGACCTACCCCGCAGTGGGATGTTAAGCAAAATATGACGTCCTTGGTTCAAGTACCACTGTACTCATGCCCTGTCACTAAATTTTCAAAACATCTGTTCTATTTCCAATTTACCGTACACTGACGGAACTTTCAACACTTTTCTTCATATCTTTCGTCTAGCAAACACATTACTGTCCTCTCTTGGTCCCTCATGGTGATGAGCGAACATCTCCTTCTACATCATAATCGTTACTTCACGCACGGAGAATACAAAACATGACAATTTAAGTATTTATGTTTCTATCAATGTTTTTTGTAATTTGTGTTGTATATAATTGCTTTGTTATATTGTATCTCCTAAAATTTATTTAATTTGGTTTTCTGATTTACATTAGGCTTGTTTTTTTGCCAACTGCGTCATTTGACAACTACCTAGTATTTGTCATTTCTATTTGCAATTGTTTTATTTGCTATTATTTCAGTTTGTTTTTATTGTAATTTATAATTGTTCATGATAATTTTATTTATTTTTCACTCTTGTTGCTATAAATTTTTCTAAAGATTCTTTTTTCTTTTCATTATATGTGATTCTCTTCTTATTCTTATATTATTATCGCAGGCTTCATAAATTGAAAGGTTGAAACAGACTTCAACTTTGGTTGAACTATTAAACATTGATCATTATCAATTGATATGTTTATCAGGCTTACATTGACTCTAATGAACAGCTATTCCGGATCATCCTGCAACGCTTGGTATTTGGTTTGCAGCCCGTCGGCTAGTGTTAACAGGGTTTCCGGATGGTTCAGGTGGTTCTCGTAAAACGTATCCATAAAAAAAATCCAAACTTAGTGTAGAGCAAACCTAAATGTGATGGTGTCAAATAACGTCGAACTCCAACGCAAAATGCGTTAAATTTTTGGAAATGATTCTTCTTCAACATCAGGTACGTTATAATAGAGCAGTCGCAAATGGCGTGAAGAAATTGAATTGAAAGATAAATCAGATAAACATTAACACCACAGACCGTCCATCAACCACGTAATATTTTTCGAAGGGCAAACCCGGAAGGGAGTTGATCAGAACACATGCTCCGTGTAGATTAAAAAAATAGTACGTTCAAAAAAGCACAAAGGCACAAGGAGGGAAAGGAGGTTAGCGGTAAGGTTTGAAATTCTCTTATATGAAAACAAGTGGTTATGGGCCCTCATTTAGCTCTCAGTAAACCAAACAAGCTTATGAAAATCACTTAAGATTGATGGCGAAGCTTTAATGGCAAGTCACTTTAAATAACAGAAACGCGTGGTAAGATAATCAAAAAAAAAAACTAAAAACGTAGTGATGCAGAAGGAGATGTTTGCTCATCACCATAAGGCCGTCAGTGTATGGCAGGTTCTGAAAATTGAATAGAAGTATTGAAAATTGAGCAAAGGGCTTGTACTCGAACCAAGCGCGCATTCCTTGGGCTAAAATCCCACTGCGGGGTAGGTCAAGGCTCGGACGAATCCACCACCGCAACAGGCAAAAGATTTTGTAAAAAAATTTCTCAAACATCATTTTTGTTGTTGATTGCAAACATCGACAGTCTTTCGATAGGATGTGTATAAGGGCTTTAACCTTCAAGAAAAAATATAAAAAGTGGAAGCTCTTTGGTCTCAAGACAATAAAAAGAAAACCATGAAAACAAACATCATTCATGCTTACATAATAAATATCGCAATTCAGGTGTGTTTTTATATTTCATGAAGAAGTTTTAATAACATTTTATTTGCAAATTCAATTAATAAATTTGTCTTTAATGGTTCAACTTCTCTATTTGAATCAACCTGTCCGCATCGCCTACATCCTCTCCTACGACGACAGTATAATATTGTGGACCTGGAAAGGCTAAGAGTTCTTTTTGACATAGGTCTCGTTGACAATCAAAATACACGTATCCGGTCGTTGCAAAACTCACGAATAGTTTCCGGGCCCTTGTTGCTGCGCGTTGCTTCTGCCCTGTACTTTGTTTGGTGCTTTTCTGCTTCTTGTAGGCCTTCAGGTTGTTCCGTTTCTTGATTATTCTGATTATTCCCGGTTTATTGGCCGAATCGACCGTATCGACATTGGTTTGTTCTTACGAATTAGAGAAACCACTTTCTGATCCAATTAAGGATTGAAAGATCCGCCAATTATTCCATAATTACACCCTTTTCACGTAGCCATGTGTCCAAAAGCTTAATTTGCACGTCATTTTCAAAGCGCGACATTTTTAAAACGAAGAATTTAAACAGTGAAAACAAGCTAACAAGCAAAAGATGATAGTGAAACGTACAGATTGCTATGATGAACACATTAAAGCCATTATAAAAACACGCGTCCAACGCAAATGTACGTGGATAGCTTATTTTCGATACATTCTTTGTAAAAGAAACAGATTTTTTTCAAATAAAAAAAAAGTTGGTTTCCAACGCTGAAAAAGTATCTGTTTAATTTCGACAAAACACTGAAAGCCAAAGGAATAATCTCGTCAGTATACAGCCACAGTAGAAAATCAACTACCGCAAAAATTATTTTTATGAAATTTCCTTCTTCTGATAAGATACGATATCCAATTTCGATTGTTGACTGTCATTATCAACTGTTTAAACTATCGAAAAACTTTGAGTTTAGTTCGTTGTTTGTTGATATGCTTTGCATGCAAAACTGGATGAAATAAAATGTAGCCTATCGCTCAAAATTTAACCTCATTTTATCCATTAAGTGAATTAAATCAGATAATGCCAAGAATAATCTTGTACGACACTAAACTTTTAGCCCTTTATTTCTGCAACCAGCAGAGTTCATATTTATATGGTTAACGATCTACATAAACTGACCATCCCTATGATGGCAAGCCAAGAACAACTAAACAATGGCAGGAAATAATGAGTCCCTTTTGTTTACGACTCAACCCCACCACAAGCTAAAACAGTAAATCTATGAACCAACAGAATCAAAGAAGACGCAACGCCATATAGCACATCCAGGCAGGGCCGCTTATCGTCGTCGTCGTCGTCGTCGTCGTCATCGTTTCGAGTTAACAGCATTAGATGAGCTCGACGGAGATGGTTATGAAACCCTTCTTAAGTGATTCTTTCATCACAAGGCGGAACAAGCGGCACATTTAATGGTTAGTGGTTTTCGAGGAAGTGTGGCCGGAGTGAAATTGACCTCTTTGCCTGCTTTCTTCCTCGCAGTCCAGGATGAGGACCGTGCTGATGGTATTGCACTTTTAGTCCGACTAACCAACCGATTCCAAAATGGACTCTTAAAACAAAACCGCACTTAATTGCTTTGGCGCGCAGCTTGTGTCGAATCGCACTTTTATTTGCCACCACCACCCGCAACATAGGAGAATGCGCACAAAGTTGTTCTTCACGGTCATTTGCCAGAGGGTAATTATCCTCGCTTGGCATGAGTCCTATTGGCGAGTTTAAGTAGAATCGTTAAAAAAGATTGCAGTTTTGGTCGTTTGGGTCCTTCCCCTTGTGGTAATTGATTATTCCATGATTTAGAACCGTCGGTAAACAATCGTTTAGCTTTCCGAGAAATGCATCACCGTTTTATTGGAAAGCGTCACGAATTTTTCGACACATCTTTAAAATGTAACATTTATTATTTGTTCACATATCCAGCTGCACTCTTCGTCGCTCTATGTCTATATGTTATATTGACTGGCGGCACACGCATTTCATCGTTTCCAATTTGTCCGAGCACGTGGCGCGATGCTGGCGCTTAGCAAACATAAACGCCGACGCCTTTCCATCACGTATCTAGGAACTGGCCCTGCCAACGAACGAAGGGTTGTTTATTTATGAGCCTACTGTGTTTGATGAGTAATGCTTGTATGTTTATAGAAATGTCAGCGGCCGAAATTAGTGGGGTGTGGTATGGATTAGGGCGATGTTGAGTAGGCGTTGAAAATTTTATGATGATTGGATAAAACTGATTTCGGTCGTTTCTTGTCACCTGTCCAAAGTGTATCGTCCTGAGTTACAACCAATTGACGCATTTATCAAATCGTTCAATTGCATCTGTCAAATGAAAGCATATCTCTGAAACCGCAAAGTGTGGCTCAAAGCACATGCTTCGGTTCGAAACAACTATTGAACAAAACTTCCATAAGGCACCATCACCAGGTACGATAAAGGCTGAATCGAGTGTGTGAAGGAGCAATAAAAATAATCGTAAAATCGATAAACATCGAACGAATATGTGGCAACCATCTGCTCTTCCATTCTCCTTTGGTCGATTGCAGTGCAGAAAAAGAGTTTACCTCTTTCTCGGTTCCATCCGATGTCGAGCCATTTTCAATAGGCGTTTGCAATGGTCAGTTCCCTTGGAGAACTTGCTTTGCTTCGATCGATGAGATAGTGTTGCGGTTTGCCAATGACCTGCTTTCTCCCCCAACCATTGCAGCCTTTTCTCTCAACCGAACCCTGTCTTAACACGACACTGCTGTGGTCATGAAGCTTTGGAATAAAATCTCATATATCATCGTTATGGGGAATATCAGGAAGCAACCTAGTCCTCGTCGTCGTCGTCGTCGACGATGGTTACCCTGAATCCTCTTTGCGTTTATTGAATAGACGATGGAATAAACACGAAATTAAATTAATAAACGACGACCAATGAAGCTATAAATCAACTGCACACGAAGCACACGCCTTGCATTCACTTCAGTGGTGGCTTTTGTCCGGTTGGAAATTCCTCCCCCCTTCATCCGGTCTTGCCCGAACAGCAATAGCATTCTTCTACTGATGGGCTTTACAAGCAGCAAGACTTGCACAAATCGGTAGCTTCTATGATGGTTCTTAGAGCAGGAGCAGTGGCGCTCTGAAGCCTCCCGGAGGATGTTGTTATCGGATGAAAAAAATAGGGGTTTCTGTTTCAGAATCTCTCAACGAATTGAAGGAAGTACTTTGTCTGAAGGAGCTTTGGAGGTCATCAAGTTTTACCTTAAAATTATCAAAATTTGCTGCAACAAATGATTACATTAACAACGAGGTAAAACCTTACGCAAACTGTCAACCAATGATCGCAAAAAGGTAGAAGTCCAATTATGACAACTAATATCTTGACCATGTATCATAATTGTGAGGAATGCATACCGTTCTACAATCTAGACTTTTGAACTTAGGAGACTATTTATGTAAGAGTAAGAAAGTTCAAATATCAGCTTCAAAACGACAAAATTAACGAGAAGACTTCTAAATTGTATGCTTCTGTTGACGTAGAGTAGCTTAGCAACATTGTTGCCATTTAGTTTAGTTTATTCGTTTATTCAATATCTTCAAACAAAATGTCTGCCTCTTTTTATCTCATCGTTTTTTCAACAGTTTCATTCCAGTTTTGTTGAAGATGGTGAGAGAAATGGTGCTCAAATTTCATCAGCTGTTGCATTTAACTATCGTCTTTCATGAGTAAATTTGATAAAAAAACATTGAGAATTTTTATTTCATATGGTTCATCCGTGACGAGTTAGGAGCTTGGTACACTGTTCATATTGCACATAGTTATGAGATGGCGTGTATATTGAAACAGAAGCGTTGCTATTGTGCACGCTTACACACCACATCGGGGATTAAAAAATAAATAAATTAAAATACAAACTTTAATGAAATTTCTTGATAGATAAAGTTTTCATGAAATTTGAGTTCTTAATTTCAATAGTAAATACATCAACATTAAAACAAATATGATCAAGATTTTCCGGTAGATTTCTTTTAAAACTGTATACAAATCACGAATTCCATTCCACCATTTATAAAGCCTGTCCACGTTAAATTTCGGACATTTTTAATATAATTTTTAATTCAATTTAATTTCAGTGTAGAAAAATTCCAATCTTTCTGTACGAACTTTGCGAGCCATATAAGTTGGGAAGTGAAAATCAAACGTACAAAAAGTGAAGCAGAGGTAAGGGCTGAAGAATGGATGAGAAATATAAATTCTGGTTATATTGAAGAGACAGCTTACGTTTCATGGTGATTGTTTTTAGTGCAAATAAAACGGGATTCACTTTAAAGTGACTTTTATAAATAATCCTTTGTATTCAATAATTTTCATTCTTTGTGATATCATAAGCAGAGTTAATTTGACCCCTGTGGTTATGGTTCGGTGATGGAAAATTTTCGTCTACCTTGTTGCAACAAGGACAGTGATGTTTCACTAAAGACCAGGCCTTATGACCTTTTGCCAATGATAATTTTAGAAGTACTATGAAGAAAATGGTACAGATAAAGGCTGGTAAAGTAAATAAGTAGCTAGATATTTGATTATCTGAACCTGTCACATAAATCGTACAAGTATAGCGCATTGAGTTTAACCGTGACGCCGAATCAGCTGCATGAACCGGCTCTAAAGCACGAAAAACACTGATTTGAACAGGTTGGTGCAGCAGAGTTCATTTTTCGTAAACGATAAGCTGTCTAGTGAAATGTTTAAGTATAAGTTACGATTTACAATTTAAACCAACCGTAAAGATGCTATTAGGGCCTCTCAGAGAGTGTTGTGGTGGTTTTCATAAGAAAAATAAGTTAATTTATTATGACGCTTAAAAGTCAATTTGGAGCGATTTATACCAACAGAACGGAATTTGCCAACATACTTCATAACGTCAGTGATTTACTTGTTCCAACGTGGCCCGGAAAGTATAGTGAACGAATAATTTGGATCACAATTAATTATTATCCCGGCGACTGTGAAATCACACCTGGGGAACCACAACACCTCACCAGGAACCACCTTTTTTTTCTGTGCTCACTCGATCACTCGCGCCACCGAACAATAGGTAACATAAACAATAAATAACGCGCTGTGCCAGATAACAAAAAAGTGCACAAGAAAGCATTGAAACCATCGTGCACAATCGATGCTCGATGCAGACTTTTTGTGTTTTGTATACTGTCAAGTTTTACAACTACATTCAAGAAACTATTTTACTACTGAATTTTATATCTGCAACAAACAAGTTGAATTTCCTTAAGAGTAATCTCTTATAATCTACCTCTAAATTACTATTGAAGGATTTGGTAAAATTAGAGTCTATAGAAGCTTTTCGTGCTTTCTGACAACTTGAAATTTCTTTTGACTTCCACGTTCATCGGTTTGGTACCCACCAGGGGATACTTGGTTCTAAGCTAAATCTTTCAATATCTCAAATCCGCTCATGCAATCACATTGTTATGTAATATAATGGGCGGAATATTATAACATGAGATTACTTCTTCAAAATTTGGTACCACCTACTACCTCATAGCAAGATGCTTAGAGATGGACCGGAAGATTTGATGAGCTACCTCCCCCTATCTGAACCTAGAACTAAAGATATGTAGTAAACCGAATTGGGTCTAACAAAAAAATTGAGAATACTGCCTGATTTCCAGTCAGAAAACATTTTTTTCATCTAAAGTTACCTAATTTTTGTTTTTTTTTCATACGTGGATTTACGAATTATGATGCTGTTTAGAACGAAATATTTTCTTATCACAATGAGGCTTTTAGGATTGGGCAGTAATTTTGCTAAAACGAAGATGTTAAGAGAAAGTGTTGGTAGTTCCGTAAGTGTACGGCAGGTTGTGAAAATGGAATAAAAGTAATTGAAAATAGAGCAGAGGGATATTCGAAAGGCAGTACCCATTCAAGCACTAAATCTTTTACCAAGCTACGCAAATACTAGATTGGCAAGGGGAAGGATATCCCCTTCACTAGCAAAAGAATGCGTGCCTGATCGTGCTCATGTAATTTAGTGAGCTTGGAATGGTTCTAGCGATGTTTGTTCAAACTTCCCAAAGCCTACAATGGGAGAAAAAAAACTAAATTTAGATCGGGTACTGCCTTTCGTAAAGCCCTTCGCTCAATTTTCTACTACTTCTGTTCAATTTTCACAGCCTTCCGTACACTAACGGAACTATCAACACTTTCTCTATACATGTTCCTTTTAAGAAAAATTACTGTCCATTCCAAAAACACCAAATACGGACAAGAAAATATTTCCTTTTAACCATTAACTAATTATACTTACTAAACCCGATATCAAGTGGTGTTCAGCCCAAGTAACAGTTTCAGTTCTATTCCAGCCGTATAGCACTCCTCCCGGCTTTGTTGATGAAACTACATTCAAAACAGTTTTGTCCACGAACTCCTCCTCTATGCATCTTTAAATCCGAAATGTGTACAAAGTGGCCCACTCTATAGACGGTTGTGAAAACAAATTCATGGAACCTTTCTAAGACCATAAAGATTTTGAAAATGTTCTAGCGAAAGATGTTATGACCACTTGAGAACCATCATAAAACCTATTGGCTGCCATCAAAACCAGCATAGGGCCGAATTGCCACAGCTGTCAAACTTCACGGCGATATCGTGGTTGGTTTTGGTTGTTCTGCTTTGTTCGATTCTCTGCTCTTCTGATTCATTCAACAGTATATAATGGCTGAGAAAAAAGTTCTAGTGTTGCGGGAAATTATCTTTGATAGCAAAATATATAAAACAAATTGAGTTTTTTTATAACGTTTCATGCTCCAAATCATATGCGCATTTAATTTTATGGTGAAGAGCTGAAAATTAATGCGCCTCGGAAATTATGAGAGTTTACAACAACAAAAACAAAATTAAAAGAAATATATTCGGAAATTAATCATGAAACTTCTTAAAATTGATGGAATTCAATAAGGTTATCTAAACGAATACCGAAGTTTGTCTCGGATCTACAGTTCAATTGTATTACATTTAAAATTTGGTGAATTTATTTTACCACATTTCAATTATTTCATATATTCCAATATGGCGATTGCAAGAAATCACAGTTTTGCCAAAAAGCCAATTTATCGTAGCAATGGCTACTATAAAACTATCTGGTCGCTTGGTAGCTTTCCTTAATGCCAATTAGCCGTTTAATGCATTTATTGGAGGCAAAATGGTTTTAAAATGCTTTTTGAATTGGCCATAATAAGATAATTCTAATGAGTCCTACAACGGCATTTTAAAACAGCATTTTATGAGTATATGAAGTCAAAATAAAACCTTTGATAGGAATAAAAGGAATTTTAGAAGTCAAGGTTTTAATATCGTTGTAAAGAAGCTGTGTGGGTTCTTATAAACCTGACTTAAATTTGAAACCTATTGGCATCTTTTGCTGCCAGAATAAAACCGAATTGATTTCTAGTGGCTTTCATAAAATTTTAATAAAACTTAATAAAGCTGGATGGTTTTGACAATGTTTCTTGGGAGCTGCCTTGCCTTCTCGTCTCCCTTGCTATTTTTGAGTTTATAGCTAATTTGGCATTCTCTGGTGGAAAGTGGTATTGCAACAATTGCTACGGATGAGAAGGCTGCGCTATATAGGGGGTCTCAGAAAGTCTAAACACAATTTAAATGCATATCTGTTGTTTCCGTGTAAACAGCTGGTCATTACTATGTACCATTGTTAATATTTCAATCTATAGCTCTGCGAATCTCAAGTGCCGATGCATTAACTGCTTTTGAAAACGCGAGGCATTTCCCCGGAAAAGCGCAAATAGATACACAAAATATCGCAAATAGATAGCGCAAATAGATGTGCACTTTTCCCAACGTTCGCGAGTTTTCCTTTCAGGACAAGTAACAATCTGGACGTAAACCGGGCCCTGTGGACCAAAAACTGTACAGGAAAATCACGCAAGCTTTCGTCTATAAAAAATATGACCAAAAACTTAAGAACTTCGAACAGTTACGTTGACCAAGCAAAGACATGAAGTGGACTGAGTTTTACCGAAAAGTTCCATAAAGAGCAATCGTTTGGCAAGCAATTTGTGAGTGTCGAATGCTTTCAAATCCGTTTGATACAACCGATACGATGAATGTTGATGTTTACGTTCTTGAATGCTTGGAGCGGCGCCTGCTCCCCATGGTTCGGAAATATAATAATCCAGTACTGTTTTGGCCGGAATTGGCATCAGTATATTACGTGAAGGACATGTTTGCCTGTACAAACAAATTCTCCTCGTTTGATTTCAAGCCAAAGGAAACGTCAACAACGAAATTGTTAGCAATCTTTTATGCGCCGTACAATAATGTTGGCAATATTTCAAACAACAGACTAGATTCAGGCGTTATATGGCTTAAGTTAACATGAAATAATCCATTCATTTCTGCCAAATCTAGCGTTTACTTTATTGTGCATTGGATAACGCAGAAAACTGCTTTTTTTTCAAACTGTGTGGTACTAAGCCAACGAGTCGAATTCGTACCCAAGGAGATGATTCCTCCAAACTGTCCCTAGGCAAGATCAACTTTTTGGGCTCTGACAAAGGCATATTTGGCACAAACATGTGTAACAAAAATCGTTGGCAAACGGTCTGTGCTGAACACAGAATAAATAATTAATTCCCCTTTTCCAAGCCAAAGGGAGCGTAAACAACGAAATTGTTTGCAATCTTTCATACAACAGGCTAGATTCAGGCGTTATGGGTGTTAAATTTACATGAAATATCCCATTATTTTCTGCCAAATCAAGCATTCTCTTTATGTGTATGTGTGAAATAGTCGGTACATGCCAAATTAAACCCAACAGTAGGAGATAATTTTTTATCCAAGGCCTTATTATTAAGGCATTATTGGGAGAGGGACAAATCGCTAAAACCAGTTCAAAGCAAGAGGTAGTACAACAGCACGATCCGTTACATATTTTTTTACCAGGCAAAGGGGTATCCTCCCCCTTGCCTATCCTGCATTGGGTAGCTTGGTAAAAGATTATGTGCCCGATCAGATACTACTACCGTTCAAATTCCCTCCGCTCGTTTTCAAACTTGTATCTTTCAATTTCAAAGCCTGCCGTTACTCTATACGGATTTATCAATACTTTCTCTTTTTTGCTCTTACTGCCTTTGTGTGCATTAGATAACACACAATGTTCAATGTTTCTTTTTATCTTTTTATAATGAATGAGCTAATCATCTCGAAGAATGTTTAATGAATTCAGTGGTTGACATCAGTTCTTCACCAAATCACGCTTCCGCCATGCTGCTGGCATCCTAATCTTTCTTATGCTCTACAATCTCAGTTTTCACAATAACCCGGATAGATTCCATAGCTGTACTTTCCTGCTCCTTCTTCTACTGGTTTTGCACATCTTGTAGCTCTTCGTTCGTGTAAACACTGGTATGAACCTTTAAGCGCAGAGAACAGACATCCAAGCTGGAGTTCCCACCGTGTGTTAATTTCTGTAACTTCCATTTTAAAATAACAGCTCGTTTCCGTTAGTTTTGATGAATCGTATGTTGATGGTGCCACTTGCCCACCTTTGATAGCCCGAAAATTTTAGTTTGGTGAAACCTAGACTAGGCGGCGTTGTTTTTCCAACGGTTGGCTTTTGAAAGTTTACACAGTAAATTAACGAAAAAATGTTTGAGCCTGGATGTCTATTCTCTGTGCTATAAGTTATGATAATTATGATTCTCACAACAGCTCGAACAATACATGAAATCACATTGACTCACAATTGTTATTGAAAAACTGGAAACATTTAAACTAACACTTCACTTACTTACATTGGAAAAATAAAACAATAAAATGTCTGCCCGAATAACAAAAAACAATTTAATATATAGTCAAAACAGTATTTTTAATGTAAAATGTAATATAACAGTTTATGTTACTGTTATCAAATAGTTTAATCTCGCTTTCACCATACAACCTCTACGTTAACACATATTATTAATGAATGGCATATTTTCATTGGAAAGGTTTTTTTTTATTGTCTGCACTCGGTCTGGATTATATATCCACTTTTTGACATGGAGTAAAACTAAAATTTTGTTCGTGAAAATTGCCATTTTTTTATAGTAACCTAACTTAACCGCCTATTCAGCATATTGTTATTTGGCTTTATACCATCTGATATATTGTTGAAACAATATAGGAGATTGTGAGTTAATAGTTGTCAATTATAAGGGTAAATGCCGTAACAATGACGGAAACGGTCGTCAACAATAAGGGAAATGGTCCAGGTATGGTTTGTGATTATGTGGGTGAAACACTTTATTCAACTACCACTAGAAAAGGCGACCAAATTCCTTTAAATTTCACTAAGAAACTTATTTTTCGACAGATAGGCCTGCGAGTGTCAGACTTCTTCGTTAACAACGATAAAATGAACGCATGTGTTGAAATATCATGTTGCTGAGGGCGGCATCATTCATTCTATTCCACTTCATCTATATTCTGCAATGCACCACCTAACGGTGCATTGATTGGTCGGCAAAACTTCTTCTGGCCACAGTACTCTCCCTGCTGCTCTTATCATATTTTTCTATTTTCTACGAAAACATGTTAAAATATTGATCATTTATGACGCGTAATGTAGCAAACAAACTTAACTTACAATTTCAAAACCGCACACTTTTAGGCGCAACATTTCTTTTTCCACCCATTCGTTTTTAACCTAAAAAAAGACCTTCTTCCATTTGTTTCACATCATAATTCATCCGCTCATTGTAATCAATGTAACGATTGTCTGATGATGGTTGCAAATTAATCTTTATCGTATATCGTTATGACATCATCAGACAAACTCATCAAAAATCGATTATAGCATGAGCATCATTGACCGCCAAATCAACTGTTATTATACAGAGAACCAACAGATGATGCAGAGGACAAACATACATCCTCAATATGTAAAAACTGGTGATCCAAACTAAGACAATACCGGGCCGGCCTCACCCCAATACAAGTCAAGTAGAAAATGGGTAGGAATATGTAGACGTGATACTCGCTTTGGACGAAGCCGAGAAATCTTCTGCACTTCCATGAGTAATCACTGAAGTGTTTGAATAAACGGTTGGGTTTGCAGCAGGATCCATTTTGGTGGCTGGCTGAATTCAACTGACGTCGGCAGCGAATTAGGTATTTTAATATGTTCCCGGTTTATTCAAATTTTGGCCCCGATTTAAACCAACAGTAAGAATGCTGTTGGGGTCACTCGCTCTGTGATTGGTTTATTGCAAACTCAAACGATAAGATGAGAAAAACAACATGTAAAGTGTACATTGATACAGTCAAAATAAAAACAACATGTCATTAAGAAATATTTACTTGTATGAGCAGAACTACACATTTCAATTTGATTACCTTTTATTGATAAATGGCTTCGCATATATCCTCTAACCCCATTTGCCATTAGAACTAGTATAGCAATTCATTTTTTTGTTAAATAAAATGAGCTATTGGACAATCCTTACCGTCAATTTATATTATCGATAGGGAATCAAAGTGCTGAACGAGAACATGTTCGTTGAAAACTTTGCAGTCAAAGTAACTGGATCAACTTTTGAATATACTGTTGCAGTTCAAATCCGGAAAAGACCACTCGCGCCAATCGATTAAGCTCTAATTCTACAGAGTGGCATAGTGTCGCATCTAGTGCACTGAATGGTGTATCTGATGAGCTATACAACGCACCAAATGCGAAACTTCGGTCTTGTCTGGTTTTGAACTGCAGCGACTATATTTATATCTCACAATTAAAATGCTCACAGGTATTGTTTTGGTCATTTCATCATGAGGAACTGATCACAACAAAACTAGAATCGGTACATAAATAGCTAAGTATGTAATCATACACTGTACTGTTTGGTTACTATTAAAATACGCCAGAAAATGCTGTTTCATTCAATGAACAAAATGTCCTTAACAAAATGTCCGAGTGAAACATTTTTAAAGCGTTCAATGGAAATGTTGTAGCTTTCATTTGCCGCCTACAGATCTGAAATAGATTAACAAAAGGTTGATAAACCGATATGACATTATTTTTCACGCGCTTACACATACATGCATGTGCTCAGTCCTTCAAGCTTACACTCTTAAAAACAATGACTATTACGAGTGATGTAATCCTTTTTGAACGTAAATACTTTGAGACTCAGAGATGGACATGACTCAAACTATAACATGACTTTACAACAGTGCCCAAGGTAACCTCGAATCTAAGCCCGGGATGCGTTAAAAAATAGCTGATTGAATACTGGGTTTGACAAGACTTAAATTTACATGATCCTTGTCTTAGGTGTTATAACATCAGACATCAGACCTATTTTTATCGCAGTTGGTTTCACGCGTCACAAATCGCAAGTTCGCAAGTCACAAGATCAAATTGGTTCTCTCCGGAATAGGTTATTGAACTACCAATTAACATAAATTGTTGCATTATATATTTAATAAATGGCATTTTGTTGCTGCAATAATAGGCTTCAAAATTAAAAAAAGTATACTTGGGTAAAATTTGGGAAATAGGGAAAAAGCTAAATGTTTTCAAATTAATCTTTTTCTGTGTGTACAGTGCTACTCAGCACAACGCACGGAGCTAACTTGCTTATTACAAATATTCAATAATCTGAAGATCACGACAGCTTCTGGCATTTTTACAAGTGTTAAGAGACGAACGAACAAAATGAATTGAGCAAATTTTTGCCACTAAAATCCATCGCCTTGAGGAACTTATTTATTCATTAAATTTCACTACTGCATCTTGATATTTTTCTAACGGTAACTAGAATTAGATCCTTGAGATCAAAACAGGTATCAAGAAGCATTCTGCAAATGCTTCTTGGTTCCTGTTTTGATCTAGCGTGAGCAGTAGCGCAATATGGAAAATGTCTTTTTGAATTCCTCAACTTTTACGTCATCCCATGTAAGTTATCAATTCGATTTTTTTTGGTCTTGTAAATTTAAGAACGGGCGCGAATTTCAGTCTAACGAACCGCTTCTTTTATGTGCATCCAATTTAACTTAAATTTACATGATTTTTTCTAAGAGTGTAGTTGAATGGTATACAATGTTCGCCTCTCCGGGCTTCGGTTAAAAATTTGCCCTTCTAAGTGATATTTATACCTTGCTTCTGTTGAAAGAATTGAAAAAAAAACACTTTAATACCGGCTCCGCAAAGCAAACGGAATTGAACCTCCCAAATTAATGAATCACTTATATGTTGCTCGCATTTTGACGCACTCTTGTAACGCGCTGGAACTGTTCTTTTAAATTCCGTCGAAAAATAAGGCAACATGCGAAGATAAAAGTATTCTTAATTTTTGCTCTTGCTATTCTGGCAAATACAATAGAATGAACTCTAACCATTCCAAAGGTGAAGCTCCGTATATTTTTTCCCTTTTGAATTTGAATTTTTCCACAAAACACTGTTTGAAAACAGAGCCGACTGACTCTATTACATGCCAATATTCTTTTCCATTGCCTGCCACCTACCGCCTTCTCCTCCTCCACTACAGCCGTACCAACAGTATAAACTTCTTGAAATAATATGAATAGCCCAGGCAATCACCAGCGCAATCCTTATTTCACAGCTCTTTTATTGCAATAATGGTCGCTCTGTCGGTGCTACTCTGCCAAATCCACTCCAGCGTCATCTATCTCCCCCCAAACCGCCCACCCTGTGGCCATTTGCCCGACAACAACAGTTTTCTTTTGTGCACACACTTGGCCATGTTGCCGCCCTTTTCTCCTCGACCCGCCCCACAAAGGTTGGAGGAAATCCTATTCACACCTCACTGCTGCCGGCATTGACTCACACTCTATTTGCATCGCAGCTAGTGGTAAAGCGCGCGAAGGTGGCACCCTTCAGTGTTGGTCCCGGCCGCACGCTCCTATTCTGGACAATTGCCGGACTTTAACCATTCCTCCTGGTTGGTGTTTTTGTTACAGAGCCAAGCTGTGTTAGAACTTCGCTCTAAATATATGCGGTTCCCGCAGTCGAAATGGATGGTCCAAACGAAACCAAGAAGTCCCGACCGCTAAGTCTCGTTCGGGTGTCCACTTTGTTTGCATTCATCTCTTCTCCACGTCGGAGTCGGCCAGCAGCAGCAGCAGCAGCGGCGGCATCATTGTTCGTAGAATTTCTCTGTAAAATGACTCTTGACAAATATTTTGCTCTTTGTGACCGTTTGCCGGATTGTTTAGCGGTTCGGTGGTTTTTGCGGACAGAAAGGTACACACAAACCGAGCGGTCCATAACGGCCGAGATAAAAGGAGTGAAATTATTATTACTCGGGGAAGTTTTCCAATTTAAAACTGTAATATTGGATTGTTGGCGATAAATTTCCGAACGGGCCACTTTGGCCGGAGGAATTAAAACTAATTTTCCGAGCCGGTGAAGGCTTTTGTGTTTAAGTTTCGACGCTTGGCGCTGGCATGCCAATGAATTGAAGGTGATATCGATCTAGATGGGTTCGGTTTTATTGTTTCGGGTGGGTAGGTTGTAGGGGAAATTTCGATACAATGATGTAGTAAAGAGTGAGACGTTCTGAAAATGGCCTTAGTTTTTGCATGTGGTATTGTTCAACTATACAAAAGCGCTAGGTTGATTATTAAACTTACTTCAGCAATGTCTCAATGTTTCAGATACCAAGACTTCGGATAATATGATATTTTTTAGTCTAAAGCGTGTCCGGAAATATTTTTTGTGTCTCGGTCGCATGAGTGATCTGAGTCAACGTAAGAATTTCTTTCAGTGTATGGTTTAGCTGTCAGCGTTTCCCTTCACCTTCACGTCGACGTGCATGTTGTTTACTTTTAAATTGAAGTTTAGAAAATGGCGTCTCGACAATAGGAGCAGCGGCATCTTATTTAGAACACGTGGCTAGAAAATCCTAACCGTTCACAGAAAACAATCGTGAATTGGGTCGGGATGAGGCAACAAACGGTGTCGAATGTCATCAGCAAGTTTCTACAAACCAAAACAGTTCACAAGAAGCCAACCAAGCAGTCGAAAAGGGGAACACGCAACAAAAGAGATGAGAAACCAGTAGTAGTGAAACTATACAAGAGGAAGCCCATCATATCGGTCAGAGACGTTGTAAAAAAAATGGATGTAGCTAAGTCAACTATGCAGGATATTAAAGTAGGATGTGGACTGAGGTTTTCAAATCACAGAAGAAACCTCGCCGGGATGATAAAGGGCTTGAAAAAAACCCTGAGCAATCCGGAGTAACTCTGAGCAAATATGAGCATATATTATTCACTGGATTCATAGGTTGATATTGCACATTCCAATCTTTTGAAAAGCTTAATTTTGACAGTAAATTACATAATCAAAATAAGAAAGTTTTGTCGTGAAAGTTTACCCTATCAATGTAGTGGTAATCCTCACCTGCTAGTCATTAAATTAATATTTCTTGGTTCCGACAATGTGCAGTGCAAATCTTGATGCAACTACCTCAGCGACTTCTACTGGCCTAGAACGTTTTTGACGATGTGTAACTATTTTGGGAGCTATTCTGGTGAACCCACGTAGTTCAGGTTCTCTGTGGGTGATGTCAGAATATTCCAAACTATCGTTGAAGCTGTCAAGCAGTATGGTATAAAAAGTTTGCTTCTCCAGAAATGAAAATTTGGGCAAAACTTGGGGCAGACTGAAACACTTTTTTAAACTTTTTTAACTGTAACTCGTAGACGAAATAGGCCTATCTGTTAAAAATAAGCATTCTGTAGTCGAATTTAATGGAATTTGCTCGCGTTTTCTTAAAAAAAAAAAAAAATTGATCAAGTGGAGTGTTAATTTTAATTTTCCTAGTTTTCCAATAACAATCGTTCTACTAATACGCTCGTAAAAGTGTTTTGAGAATAAGTATTTGTTAAAAAAGTTCAGCATTAGATACAAATTTTATAGGTTATTTCACTTTTCACCTGCCGGGATACTGCTGTACCTCAATCTGGAGAGAAGCCTACATAAGAAGATCGAATAAAGGTTAATTATTTTATTTGAAACTACCAGAACCCGATGCGAGCCTTGCTACACTTGCAACTAAATGAATGAAATTTAATAGAACTGGCGCTTTTATGGTTTTTGTTTAGGAATGAGTTTTGTTAGAATATTTTCGTTTGCTAATGTGTGTAATTTCTGCAAAATTAAACGTAGGACGTAAACGTGTGTTAGATCTTTAGTTTCTAGCATGGTTTTTCTTTCTGTGTAGAAAAAATCCATAGAAAAAACTTTTATCTTAAGACTACGCCGTATCCTGTCAGTTTGAACGTCATTTTTTCTTGCATAACATTAGATTAACTTCTTGTGAATATATAGCACTGAGAGTAACTCAAACATTCCCCATTCTTAATTAAAAAGGGGTTTAAACTTCTAAAATAACATTCTGTTTTGCCCACGAAATACACATTTGGTGTTTTGGTTGCCTGGATAATTCTCATGTTTGGTTGAAATTTCTGTTTCATTTGTTCCTCTGAAGAGGGGAGGAGCCTTGAACGACCATGGAAAATTTGTTGCCAAATGTTGTCCCAGTTGCTTGATGAGTTCTTGAGTTATGTACAAATTGGTGTTTCATTTGTATGGGAGCCTCTCTGAGAGGGGAGGGGTGTCTTACCACCGTAGAAACATTTTTTGCCTTCAAAAACCTCCACTTGCAAATTTTGGTTCCATTTATTTGATAAGTGTTCGAATTATGCAAAAATAAATCTGGTTTTATTTGTATAAGAATCATCTCTTTCTAATAGGGGAGGGGTCTCAAACCACCTTAGAAACATTAATTGTATTCAAAATCCCCCACATGCCCCACAAATTTGGTTCTATTTTCTCGATTAGTTCTCGAGTTATGGAGAAATTTGTGTTTGCCCCCCTCTTTCAGACGGTGGAGGAGTCTCAAACCGTCATGAGAACCAGTTCTGGTCCCAAAAACCCCTGCATATAAATTTTCATAACAGTAGGTAGAGTTCTCATTATTGGTTTAAATATGTGTTTCGTTTGTTTTAGACCCCTCCCTTGCCTACCACGCACTGGTGTAGCTTGATAAAAGGTTGTGTGCTAGATAGGATACTTCCTTTCGCATAGCCCTCTCTTCAATTTCAACTGCTTCTATTTAATGCCACAGCCTGCCGGACTCTAACGGAACTATCAATACTTTCTCTTCACATCTTTGTTTCTAGCATACATTTCTGTCCACTCCTGGGGTCTCATGTTGATGAAACGATAATTCCATTTTAAAACAAATCCAATTCTGTTTGATTGTCCTATTAACGGCAGTACTTTCACTAGGGTGACATGTTTGATTGATTTTTCTGGGGTTTTATCAGCTGCTGTCGAAGAATCTAATTAATCCAAAAGCGGGTCATTAGATTGGTTTTGAGAAACTGAGAGAATCGAGCACAGCTACCAAAGTGTGCGTGATCCTGTTAAAAGGACCTGTGATTCAGAAGGATGTCCTCAACCTACTTGTTCGTTTCTGCAAAACACGAAGTGGCACTTGTGGGAGATGTAGAAAAAAGTAAAGACAGTAAAATAAAGAGTTAACTTCGTTGATGGCCGAAGGAGACTGCCGTTACGTAAATGGTGTTCAAATCATCCGGAACTACTAAACTCATAATAAAACTAAGCACCCACTATGTCTAGCTACTTAGGGTGGTAGCTCTGTTGAGTTCCAGTGACCCATTTCAGAATGCCTGGTTACTCACGTCCATTCCGAGGTCACTTTCACTTATAACAAGCCCCGCATTAACATAGTACAAACATCAAATGGATATAGGTACTGTGCATACACTTCCCCCATCAAATCTTTTTGTTTTGAGGAAAGCACGTAATTAGAAGTATCGTTCAAATTCAGATAGATCTCACCGGGTATTATTGCTGATGTTCAGTCTCCATTCCTTGTGATGCTAAAGGATATATTTATGCATTTTTTTCGAATGGAACAGCCCGAATTCAATTGATACTTCGCGCACAAATGCAATACAATGAAAATCACAGGTAAAAACACTTCCGAGAAGAAATATAACTTGAAAAATCACAATCATTGTCAAACGAAAGAAAGCTTTTAACAGTGCCTTTGGACTTGTCGTAAACGGTGTTGATGTTATTGCTCGCGAAATAGATCTATTGAACGACGGAGTATTCCCGGTTAGAGGTGTTTAGAAGATCTTGGAGAATATGACCTAGAATATGTATAAAAAGTTAAATAAATTAGCGTAAATAAGCCAAAAAAGATGATTTACATATAAAATACTTACTACTAATGTCGGAACATGCCAAACTGTGCCTTGAAAAATCAGAACGCAAGGGTTTGGAATTAGCCCACTGCCGGGAAAGGTTCGAATGTGTAGCACTGTTCGAGGAATCACTTGCAATTCCTTTAATTTGTTTCATAGAAGGCAACGGATTGGATGATGCCCATGATATAAACTGATCAGTAGTAGCTCATTGCTTCGGCAAGAATGTTTGGCGGGAAATGAATGGATTACCGGATAGTTCTTTACGTTGTGTGCCAGCATTTACGAAACAGTTTTGGGATTAACAAAGAAGTTTGTTTATTCGAACAATATACAATAAAAACACTTACCTATCAGCAGTTGAATGCCAGAAAACATATCCGCTTCCATTTTCACGATTTTTAGGCAGTAAATTAATCAAACGCGAGACAAATCAAAGCAAAATTTGCCTTTGGCATAATGACGGAAGTCGATGGGGTCCTATGTTTTTTTTTCTGATCACTTCGATGGTTTCATTTGCGCGTAACTGCACAATGAGCCAGTTTGCCAGATACGTTGATTTGCAATCAAAAAAGCGTATCTGCGTTGTTCAAAAATAATGTAAATTGGGATGTTCCACAGTTTTTATGATATAATGTCCTAACTTACCGGAAACGATTATTACTAATGTTATAAATTTAGATTACTCTATAGACAATATATTTATATTACAATGAATGAAACTTACAATTATATTCAATGAAAGAAACATTTATTTAAATTTTTTGTACATACGCCCATTTGAAAAAGTACAAGAGAATTATAGTTTAACGCTAGAGGTGAGACAAGCTTACTCTGAGCTACTTTCATGCACCGTGTTACTCGCGAGTAACTTGATGTGTTTCGAAATTTAATCGATTTTTTTTTTTGCTTTTTGTTACTCCTCTTTGCTATACCTCATATCGTCACTTTTATTGGTAAACAAAGAGAGCAAACGGTATACTTTACTTTCGCCCATAAGAAATACATACGCTTTTATTCATAAGGCTCAGTGTCTTCTGAGCCTCTACTCTTGCTTTTGTATCCGAAGGGGAAAATTGAAGCGGCGTAGGTGAGGATGACGTCAACTGCAGGACAGGCAATGCGAAAAAACCGCTGACGGATAGTGAGACTTTGAATGCCACCGTCAGAACAAGTTTTGCAGGAACGTTGGCCAAGTGTAGGATGAGGCTGAGGTTATTCCTGCAAATCCTGTTTCAATTTAGTTTATAGCTTTCATCGGATGCACAGGTGTAATCGACACGACGATAGACAAAGAGGAGTGCGTTTAACTTCATTAAGTTTAATACCCGCAAACATCGAGAACCATTTGTAAACCTGGAATTTAGGATGGAAACAGCAGAAAAACGCGAAAAAAAGAGTGTTTTTTTTCTATTCGGGAATAAAAAACAATTGTGCATAATTTGCAGAAAACAAAAGGCAGTGTCTATAAAAATAGCACCCAGGATGTAGGGTGAGATATTTTAAATTTTATTAATATTAAATTAATTTTATTAAATCATATAAATTCTCTTTGCGTAAACCACCTCAATCCTTCATTTGACAATCGATACCTGCCTTCTGACATCATTCATAGTAGAAAAGCCTTTTTAATCGCTTTTACTTGGCTATTTAAATTTAAAGTTTTTAAATGAGTATTTGCTGATGCTACTTTTAAGGTTTCTCGTGAACATATGTTCCTGATTCTTTGAGAAATTATAAGCCTCCCTGATATGTTTGTTTCAGAAACATCGGAGAATTTTTTTCCATAAATTCTGGGAAGTTCCTATTTAAATTTCTGGAAACAGTTCCAGAACCTCTGGAATGTTCAAACTACTAAGATGTCCTCTTACCTAAACTTTTACCTGAAGCTCTGAGAAGTCCTCTCCTGATTTTCGAGGAAGTTCTTTCCTGAATATCTGGGAAGTATGATATTGCAAATCAGGGATGTTTGGTCCTGATTTTTTAGGGATAGTCCTATTTGAACTACTAAAAAGTGTTTTCTATATTTCTGAGAATTTTCTGCCTGACGTTCAGAGAAGTTTTTTTTTCGAGGAATTCCCTTCCTAAACTTCCAGAAAGTATCTTCTGGAGCTCTGGGAAATCTCCCTTTCAATTTTCTAGGATGTGCTCAACACTCTGGGTAGTTTTTTTTTCTATACTTCCAGAATTCTAGGACATATTTCAAAAACCACACAGAAAAAAATAATTAATTTTAGCAAGCGCGTAAAATTTCCCCTCGTTTAATTTCAAGGCAAAGGAGGCGTACACAATGAAATTGTTTGAAATCTTTTATGCGCCATTCAACAATGTTTACAATCTTTCATATAACAGACTAGATTAAGGCGATATATGGCTTAAATTTACATGAAATATTCCATTCTATTCTGCCAAATCTAGCATACCCTTTATGTGCATTAGATATCGCAAAAAAATCAATGTAGATTTCCAAATCTCAAGTACAAATGTACCAAAATAATGCGCTTAAAATAAAAGTCCTTAGATTAATTTCACAAGCTCATTACTTCTACTGTTATTCTGAGTCTCCGTGTGGTCACCCTATGGGCTTAAAACCCAATTTCAGGATCATAGAAGTAATAGTATTCAATCCAGAAAATAAAATTAACTTTTTGTAACTCCGATCCGGGGACATTGGTGATCCTAATGAATTGAGCTCTTGGTCATATCAAAACAAACTCTTACTTGGTAAACTGTGCCAGATCAGTCACTAGTTTCCGACCGGTCGGCTGAGTCGACCAACTCGACCAAATTTCTTCGATCTCGACATCTGTAATAGCCAAATATATGCTGCTACCCTGTTTCACCGACGTGTCGGTTCCTTCGTACGGAGCCTGTTGATACGTTCGCTCTGTAATAACAATACAATAATATACGCATCGAACTTCTTTCGTCTATGTCTCGAATCGGTCCCCTAACATTAGTGCTGAGACCAGGATTGGAAGTTAAGTTAAGAATGACGATGGCAAAAAAACATGGGATATTGTTTTGTTTTGGAGAAGCTTTGACTATGGACGACATTTTTTCAAGATTTGCTGGTATTCACCTGTGAAAAAAACGCAGTGAAATATTTCATCAATAACTCTTTTTTGACAAGAGAATCGACCCAACGTAATCTTGCAATTTTGCTGCGGGTTTTTTTAAGTCTTTGTCCTGTCTGATGATCAGCAGTTAGGCCGCAAGATACAAGGCCTTTATCAATTAGACCGCAAGTAAGAGGTGGTTTAAATCCTTCAACTTCGTATGTACGGTGATCAGAGATGGCATTTAGCACTAGTGTTACGCCGGTGCATGAGATTTGTACCTTCACAGAGGATACAACCATAACTCACCTCAGATAAAGCAAAGTGCCCTTTTATTCGGTGAAAAATAGACAGAGTGGAAGTGTGCGCCGGTGATGGAATTACCTGGAGTGAGTGAACCACACTCTCTTTTGAACGATCGCGCTCATGTGCTCTCAACTGTCTTCGCCCACGTGCTCTCGCCTGCGATCACTGCCGCGTACACTGGGGCGAGAACAGTGCTCTCTCTGCGATTCGCCGGTGAGATTGAAAGTTAAAACATCGTCGGAGTTGCAGAAAATGTCCGAAAAAAGGAAGCGGGAAGAAACATTTTTCTTTCTTCCTTTGTTATGTAGCGTCCAACAGAATTTGCAATCACTGCTGTATATTAGCAGAAGAGTATACACCAGTGAGCTCACTGGGGTGCACGCGTCAGGGAATTTATCTGCATTCACTTCTGTCAATTTGAGAGCTCTTCTTCTCACACGGCCAGCCGTTTCAACTCAGTTTTGAGTCGTTTTTGACTCCCTTTCGTTAAAAGTGGAGTCACTCAAATTTGAGTTAATGTTACTGGCATTGGCAAGTCGACAAATCAAAAACATCGACTCAAATCAGAAGAAGAACCAAACCATACACATATTCAACCGTTGTGCATTTGCAAAACTTTGTCTTCGAAAGGCATTCTGAGGGTGTTTGACCAAACTAGCCACTTAGGAAGGTCCTACAAGATCCGAGTTCATCTGGGAAAGAAAGTGACCATATTCATTTTTTTCCAAAACCTAGCTTGCGCCATAGTCCATTAATTATGTCACACAAAAAAGGAATTTTTATAACGCACCTCCCCCCCCCCCCCTTCTCACGTTTTTTTATGGACCGATTTTACAGATTTTGTTAAAATTTTACCGAAATCCGGTAATATTTTTACAGATATCTGCAAAATTTCACCGAAATCCGTTAAATCGGATTACCGAACGATCAGCTGTTGAGAATTCGGTAAAACTTTACAGATTTCTGTAAAAAATTCTAAGTGTGTAGGTCATGAAAATATGTTTGCAGGATTTCTATCCATATTGGTGACATAGGGAGACCCTGCAAGATCCAAGATCCTCCGGAAAGTGGCCATATATAAATGTTTTCAAAACCTGACTAATAGGTCTGCGGAGGACATTCTGAGGATTTCTGACCGTACTGGCTACTTAGGAAGGCTCTGCGGGATCCAGATTCAGCCTGGGTGGAAGGGGAAGTTGATCCAAAGACAAAGTTTTGCAAACTCATGCAGTTTGATACGTCATAAGCCAGGTTTAGGTAACGATTTATATTGACGAGTCATATTGACTACTTTCCCGGAGGAACTCGAATCCCGCACGACCTCCCTAAGTGGCAAGTATGGTCAGACACCCTCAGAATGTCCTCTGAAGACGAAGTTTTGCAAAATACAGAAGTTTGTTGTGCCGCAGGCCAGGTTCTGGAAAAGATTTGGATAGGGCCACTTTTGATGATCAGCCAGTATGATCAGGAATCCTCAGGATGTCCTCCGAAGATCTAGTTTTAATAAATCATAAAGATTGATATGTCGCAAGCTAGGGTGTGGTAAGAAATTGGTTGGACCACTTTTCCGGAGAAACTCGAAATCCTGCAGGGCCACCTCAAGTGGCTAGTATAGTCACAGTATAGTTACCAGTATAGTTCCAAACACAAAGTTTAGCAAAATCATTAAGTTTGATGTGTCGCAAGCCAGGTTTTGATAACAATTCTAATATGGGCAAATTTCCGGTGGAACTCAGATCCCACAGGGCCTCTTTTAGTTATCAGTATGGCCAAAATCCTCAGAATGTCCTCTGCAGACCTATTTTTGCAAAATCACGAAGATCGATATGTTTACAAGCCAGGTTTTGGAAAAGATTTGAATATGGCTACTTTCCCGGAGGAACTCCGATCTCGTAGGACTTCCCCAAGCGGCCAGTATGATCAGACACCCTCAGAATATCCTCTCAAGACAAAGTTTTGCAAAATCCTGAAGTTTGATGTGTCACAAGCCAGGTTTTGATAACGATTTTAATATGGCCACTTTCCCAGAGGAACTAAGGGGTGATACGGTCAAAATTTGGTCAAGGGAAAACGCGTGTAAATCGGTGAAATCGTTTATTTAAAAAATCAAATTAAATTTCTTTTTCAAGTTCAATTAGTATAAAATTCAGGAAAAATATTCAGTTAGGCTTCCGCTTTTCCAAATCCGAATTACCGGGCCTTACGCTTGACCCCTGCCATCAGATTTTGTACAGCCACCTTGTCCACCTTCTTCGCCGCAGAAATCCCGTTTGCCTTGAACTGCTGCTCGTCCTTAGCAGTTTTTTGGTCTTCTTTAGGTTCCGCTTGACAATAGCCCAGTATTTCTCAATTGGGCGGAGCTCTGGCGTGTTGGGAGGGTTCTTGTCCTTGGGAACCACCTGCACGTTGTTGGCGGCGTACCACTCCATGGCCTTTTTACCGTAATGGCAAGATGCCAAATCCGTCCAAAACAGTACGGAACAACCGTGTTTCTTCAGGAAAGGCCGCAGACGTTTATTTAAACACTCTTTCACGTAAATTTCTTGGTTGACAGTCCCGGAAGCTATGAAAATGCTGCTTTTCAAGCCACAGGTACAGATGGCTTGCCAAACCAGATATTTCTTTGCGAACTTTGACAGTTTCGTGTGCTTGAAAATATCTGCTACCTTTCTCCTTCCTTTTGCCGTATAAAACTCCTGTCCCGGAAGCTGCTTGTAGTCGGCTTTGACGTAGGTTTCGTCGTCCATTACCACGCAGTCAAACTTCGTCAGCATCGTCGTCGTACAGCCTCCGGATCGCGCTTTGGCCGTCGTATTTTGTTTATCATCGCGATTTGGAGTCACTACCTTCTTGTAAGTCGATAGTCCGGCTCTTTTCGATGCACGGTTGTAGACGATACACCCAGCTTATTTGCGGCATCTCGGAGAGATAGGTTAGGGTTTCGCTTGAAACTACCGGCAACTCTCTTTGTCGTCTCAGCGGCTTCCGGTTTTCGATTTCCCCCCGAAACCAGACTTCCTGGCTATCGACAAACGTTCCCCAAACACTTTAATTACATTTGTAACGGTTGATTTGGCAACTTTTAGCGATTTTGCCAACTTTGCGTGCGAGTAGCTCGGATTTTCGCGATGCGCGAGCAAAATTTTGATACGCTGCTCTTCTTGCTTGGACGGCATTTTGACAACTGAAGAGTGAATTCCAAAATAAAAATAGGAACAACATTCTACACACACACACCTTCAAAATGAGGGGTGTTCAGGTTTTTTAAATGCAAAATTGAAAGAAATACGTCAAGTTGATATTGACCAAATTTTGACCGTATCGCCCTTTAGACCTTTTTTTGCAAAATCACAAAGATCGATATGTCACAAGCCAGGTTTGGGAAAATATTTGAATATGGCCACTATTCCGGTGGAACTCGGATCCCGCAAAGCTAGTGGCCGGTATAGTCAGGAACCCTAAGAATGTCATTCGCAGACCTATTTTTACAAAATCATAAAGTTTGATACGATATATATCGTCAGAAATGAAGTTTGATATGCCGCACGCCATGTCTCATGTCCATGGGACAATTTAAACAAGTGGTTGAGCTCCTGAATCCAAAGTTGCTAAACGAATTCTTATTGGTTGGATAGTTCCATATAATGGTCATTTTAGTTTTCGTGTAAAAAATGTTTTTTGTCGGCCTTTTGCGTAATATAATAAATAAGAAGGCCCCCTTGCTTTGCACTCATTATTTCCCTCCAGTTTTAAACATCCTACTATGAAAACATAATGAAATCTCATGTCTTGTAATCGAAAATGGCGAATTTGTTCTTTGTTGGACACATAACGATTAAAAAATATGCTGTGAAGAGATTTTTCGATAGTTCCGAGTTGATTCGTTTGCTGAAAAGAAATGTTTTCAACATTTTTTTACTGAATGTCATGACATTTTTTTTACATTAATATGAGCGAGAGCAGGGGGAATATGACCAAAAGGAATCGAAAAAATAAATGTTTTGTCTTTCATACGACACCGCACACACTGTCTCTTAGCAAAGAGCAAAATAAAAAAAGAATACAGGATGTTCGTGCTATTTGCTTTTCGCCTTTTGGTCTCAACACATTTCATCTAGCTTGAAGCGGGAGGTGTCAGCAACAATTGTTAGCTTTGTCTAGTGAACATTTTTTTCAGAATAAAACCGTTTCTGAAAAATGTCAACCGTTACCTTCACTGGTCCTACTTTCGATTTCGTAATAGAAACGAAAATAAATTTTCAGTGTATGAAATGCTTCTTCACAGTAAGAAAAACCGGTAGAAAGTATCGATCCAAGGGTTAAATTAAAAACACAAATCTACGTTTTTTTTTTTGCTGAAATTACACACATTTGCAAACGGAAATATATCTGCCATATTCATTTAGAAAAAAACATAAACGCACCAGTTCTATTAAGTTTTTACATGCATAGCAAGGCTCGCACCGGGTTCAGCTAGTTACTTATAAGTTTACTTTGTGCTTGACCAAATCAATGCTACCCCGTTTAAAGATACTTTAGTGGTCCTAACCCTCTTCACAAGTAACTTCTATTCTTTGTATCATGCGGTGGTTGACGCAGTAAAAATATTAAATCAAACCACCGAATATTCCACCCATTGTAACTTAACATTTTGAGGAAGCGAGCGAAAAAAAAACTGACAGAAGAGAAAACACATCAGCTCGTGGGCTAAGCACACTTCGATCTCAACACGTGATTGGCGCGAAACTGTCATTTAACCAGTGCCGTTTGAAAACATGTACCTGTACCATTTCGTCGTTAGTCTTGCCTATGTACAATAGGTTAAACTGGTTAAATTGGAGTTTTTCCAGGAATCAGATACATCAGCTATCGTTTTCTCAACGAACAAAAAAAAAAAAGACCCAAAATGGCACCGTTCCAATTCAAACACAGAACTCCATCCTCCACACAATCTAAAAACAATTGTGAAACATTGAACATGAACATGGCCTCACATCACCGCTAAAGCTACAATGAAAGCACATGCGATGTGCCGAGCACTCATATTTTCCAGCACAAAACGACTCTTCAGACAAGTTTCGCTAAAAAAAACAGCCCAAAACCCGTGCAGCCCACCACTTGTGCACTGGTGAAAAGCACGGAATATGATTTTTTCATATGTATGCAAATGATCCCAAGCGGAACACGGCGGGGTTTGTCCCGGCGTAGGGAAGCCTGACAGGGGGGACCGAGCGCGAAAATGTGATAAAAGTCTGGTGACAGCGTGAGCTTTGGAACCAGACAAAAGAGAGAGAGAGACAAACGAAATGTGTCACACTTTCGCGGCGAATGCATGCTCTGCTTATTGTCTTTAGGTCATGAATTTTGACATCGCACTCTGGGGGGAATTATTTTTGATGTAGTTGCAGCCCGAAAAATTGCTTTATGTATATTTTTTTTGATGTTTTAGAATGGTGGCGAAGATAACTTCCAATCGATTTACTATAGTGAAAGCAGGCCGTATTAATCTGATGATCCTTGAGAATGCATCATCGGGGTAGGTAGCAGAAAAAAAAAAGAGTTATGCTTGTCGATAGATTCTTTTTCTACGCAGACAGGTAGGGACGATATTTCACAGCGGTAAATGGAAAAATCTCTCTGAAAACTGGACACGGAAGAGATGGCACACGGTGAGTGCAAAATATTCAATATCTGACAACACTCCAGGGATCAATTTCGGTTCCGCACCCTCTCAGGGCTGTAGTTTTTTAATTTCAATCGAAGTCAATTTATATTCCATTTTAGAAATTTTTTCGAACTTGATTTGAAGCCATCCCTTTCCTGACACATACACACATTGCAAACATATTTCAGATACCACCTACGGTGAAGCCGGTAGCAATATGCAAAAAAGTTGAAATTTCTTTACAAACTCCATCGTTTATTGAAAGGAAAAATCTCCTCTCACTGACAGCGCGGCAAGTGTGCTGGTTTTTTTCGGGAAAGAATGATGCTTCGTCAGACGGGGGAAGACTTTCGTTTATCTTTGTATATATTTTTTTTAGCTCAGCGTTTGGTGTCCTGGATCGGGGGGCTTTGATTGACGTTGGAAGAGAGGAAGAATATAATTTCGCTTTCAGGATCTGTCGGAAACCGAAAACCTACTTGTCAGAAAGGCTTCTCCTGGATTGACGTGTATGTATGCACATTGCGAGTCGAAAATAAAAAAAATTGACGAGTGAGGCCAATCAGGCCCCTGAAATTCATCACTCGGCCGCTCTCTGACATCATGTAACTAAATTGAATATGATACGGACAGCAAAGCATGCTAGTTGTTTCGTAGAAACATCTACTACATGAAGAGTTCCAGGAGCTGTCTCATTGTTCATGGAGTACGTTTGGAAGACAAACAATTTTCATTTCCCAGCAAAAGGCCAGGGGAAGTTTTTTTTGTCTCTCCGGCCTCGTGCCATTGTGATGAGAGCTTTTGCTGTTGCTGGTTTGGACAATACCTCCTGCAGGTAAAACACGAATAATAAGCGAGGGGATGCTGCCAAACGATTAACATAGGCAAATAGCAGAATTGAGTCGCTCGCTCAATTTCCCAGGACTATTCAAATATTGACTCTGCAACACCGCAAGCAAGAAAGCAAACCGGCTAGCAGGCGACTGCCATGGGCGCAACCTTATTAAAGCGAGCGTGGGAGTCTGGCCGCTTGCAGCTGTCGTCGTTTGTTGTTGATATTATTTGTCGATATAGATAATTTGCATGAGCTCGGCGCAATGTTGGGGCTCTATAAGGAATTGCAAATTTGAACAAATTAATTCAGAGTAGAACAATTAAATGGGCTTGTTAACAAGGTGTGGAACTGAATGATACTCCCGGCCGTTGGCGTCAAACGGTCATCTCTGCTTAGAACCCAACTGTGACTTAAGTTGAAATTACTTTTCTTACTCTTACTTCACAACGATCACGAAAATTCAGACCATTTCAGGTAACAAGCAATGACTCGTAAAGAGCTAGCAATTACCGACTAACTTGAATTAACCTGGATGCTACATTTCCCAAACTCACTCCTAACGTTAACAACTCTCCGAGAACATTCTCACCGCAATATCACACAGACACCCACACACGCATTAAATCCTTTTCGTAAACTTCCAATTCCGTGTCGCCATCAACCCAGTAGGCTGATGAAATTTTCAATTAAGATTAGACCCGCACCTAACCGAAACTCTGCGGACAGCTTCATTTCAATTAACCTTATGTTCGTCCTGTGGCTGTTTGTGTAGGTGTACGAGTGTGTGTGTGTGTGTCTACACGAAAACACAATATATTTTGTCAGCCGATGGTTACCAAATCAAGCCTCCGGCCGCAAACTGTCCAATCTTCTACGCTCGTCCGTCTCCGGTATAGGCATAATCTTCTTGACATCAAGAAAGGATACGGAAGGATTCACACAACATGTCGTTCGGGGGAATGGCTTGGGATGTGCCAAGAAAGTGACTGGTTGATAGATCCATTTCTCATTCGAGCCGACACAGACAAACCAGGACGGAAAGACAGATTTGCACCTGAAACCATTGGGAGCCTCCCACCTGAACAACTCGTCCCCCTTGCACCGGGTGATTACCCTTTCTCTTTGATTTATTTCCACACAGGCTGGGAAATGTACAAACAACACTACGAATCTAGTGGTGACTCTTCATTTTCCACTTGATTTGACACTGTTGCCGGAAACAGGGAAGTACACTTGAGCTGCAATGAAGCATCAATCTTGAAATAAGTTTATCACTCTTTATTAATTCAGTAGTTCCGGAGTAGAGCAGGTACTTCTTGTTATTGTAGTGTTTTTGCTAACTAACAATCAAGTGTTCCAGGTGCGCTTTGCTGCTGCATGAGTTTACACGACGGGTCAATAGTATTGACTCAGTTTGAAAAGAATTACAACACACACTTGAATCGTGCATCATCCTCAAAAAAGTATCGATGCACCTAAGACCAGGTAAATAATATTAAAGACTGATTAAAAGTACATTTGCTACGCACAATAAGACCTCTCTTTGTGATTCAATGAATTTAAAAAGTCCATTAATGATAACTCTTTTTAAAACTTCAAAGTTGCAGCATTAGACAACATTTGCATTTCGAAAAATGGACAAAAAATGCCGATTTTTAATAGGTTTACCCTCACCAGCACTGACAAAACAACCCATGCAGCATCAATCATAGTAACCCATTAATCTGCAGACAAAATTTGACAGCTCTATCAGTCGAACTCTTACCGTGATGGCAAAAACAGTGAAGCAACTCCGTTCAGAAGTGTGTGCATTCAAAGAATAGCACCTGTGGACGCCGGATACGCCATTTCCGGCATCTACAACATCTTGGCACTATTAGACAATAATCAGAGCATCGAAAAAAGCCCGGTTCCGGACGGCCGACGACCCTGAGCGACAAGAAGCTCCAAGGAATGCTGGAAGGAGTGAAAGACCGAGGGAAAAATGGCTACATCGCTGCGTGTTCTTCAACCAAACAGTGAAGAAGTACTTGGCGAGCATGAACATACATGTCAGGAAGCGGAAGTCGCTTCCAGTGGTTTCGGATCACCCTGGATGGCAACGACTGGCAGGTAAATTAGCTCCGAGGAGAAGTTCATTTCACACAGCAAGTTCCCCAAAAAGGTGCTGCAGTTGCTGACAGTCAGCGAGAAGGGGCTGTCAAAGCCGCTCGTCTTTCGCTCCGGAATGGCCTTGAACGGGGAAATTTATAGTACGAAATGCCTGCCAAAAGTTGCGTCGTTCATCAAGAAATACCACAAGGGCGAAGACGCGGTGTTTTCTGGCCGGATCTGGCGTCGGCCCACTACTCGAAGCAATCGTTGAAGGAGATGGAGCGGCTGAATATCAATGTGGCTGAATATCAAGTCGGTGAACCCGTCCAACGTCCCCCAGCTGCGTCCCATCGAGAATTTCTGGGCCAACCTGAAGTGTAAGATCTACTCCAATAATTTTGTTGTGAAAATTGAGGAGGAATTGATAAATAAAACGAAGAGAGAACTCAAAAACATGCCTACACGCATGTATTCGTCACCCATGTCGAATGTTCCGGTTAACTGCCGGAAGGCCGCTCGCAAGGGCTTAGAATAATTACCTTCCATGGGAAAGAAGATGGGAAATTTATCTGTCTTAGCTTTTTTATCACCATCCGGACAATTTATTTAGTCTTAAACATTAATTACATCACTTCAGTCCGAACGAAAGTCCGACTTTCCTTGATGCAGATCCTCATCAGCGTCCCGCACAGTGGAAACGAGCACGGAATCAGCGTCTATTTTGCCCTGATGTCCTTGAAATTGCGCGGTATTTTTCGATTGTTCGAAATTCCGGGTAATTCGGAGGATTCAAAATCGAACTTGTTTTAAGCTAACCACACCAGAACTACTTTGGTGTAGTGGCAGCTGGTCAATTCGGGCAAAAAGATAACTTTGTCCCTATGTTTGCGGATGAATGGCAATAGACGCTTTTCCAAGCCATTCTTCGATGTAAACTTGGGATGTCATCGTCGAGATTGTGACGAATAGTTCCGTTTTCAGACCACAACTGCAAACCGCTTGCCAAAACCTGGCCTGCTTCACGAACTCGTCGGCAAACACGAATTTTCATTTCACGGTGAAAACGAAGTGAAAACAAAAAAAACCTTATTACGAATGTCACCCAAGTGAAAATATATGAAAGACTTCATCCGAGGTGACAATTCGAATGAACTCGGTGTTGTTATGGTTTCCATGGCCGTCAAGCCACCGAAAAAAGTGACGCAAACCGTGGATTTTTCTGATGGCTACTACGATTTTCACTTCACTATCACTTTCACCTAATGGAGTTCATTTTGATCACGGTTCATTTTGATCACGGTTAGTAGAAAGAAGGGGTGAAATTCCCATGAAGAGCGTTGGATAAAGATTCCCTGACAAAAAATGTCCACGATGATGATGATTTTATTCGTTCAGAAAGCATTTGGCACAATCAATCGCGATGTGAGGGCAATGACGATGCGATCTGAATGAAAATTATCGCTGACAGCATGGAACTGCTCGAACATTTTTACAACTAGAACTGCCAGAAATAAACTGACATTTTTCACTTCGAAATTCGCTTCGCTAATCTCCGTGTGCTATAAGGAAAATTTGATTTCCACACTGATGCTAATTTGTGAGATTTTTCTCCGTGTATCCGTTTGCTGAAACGGTTTTCGACTTTGATATCGGAGCGGCACCACTGTATGTGTAGTCGGTGCTGAATTGTTTGACTTGAAGTTGCCGAGCTGGGATGCCATATTTACAAACATGCCTGTAAATTTGCAGACTTTTCATTTCTGTTGCAAACTTTTTTGACGATGCAGACATTTAGCAGACATTTTATTAATGTTGCAGACTTTTAAAGACATTTGAAATATATTTCAAATTTTGAATAAAGGTATTCTCAAAGATTGGATTTAAAAAACACAAAGAATCTGAACAGTATTGAGAAATCCAAGTAAAGCTGAAGTGAGGTTAAACATCGCTCACATCGTACGGGAAATAATCCACACAAATTTATTGTAAAAAATCCACGGTAAATTACATATAATACTGATGTGTTCACATATAAACGGAACCTCCTGGAAACACATATGAAGTTTATGTGACAAATGAAAAGTGTGTGGCCACAAATATTTGGTTTGAGAACACATGGGAAGTATGTGTGGTTACAAATAGCTACCACTTATTAATCACATTACAAATATCCGTAAGTCAGACACATAGATATTATAATTGCTTTTTTATCAGTGTAATATCTAAAATTGCAATATATAATAACTCTCTAGCTATTTTGGAAACTGTATGGAATTGGTCAACTATCGTCGACTTTCTTATAATTTTATCACCAATTACTTTGCTTGAAACCATGTTCAGCGAGCGCCATCTACGATGTTCAACCTTACTTTTGCGTTACTTGGATTCCCCCATAGTCGATCCGGTCAGACGCTGTGGTGAAATATTTAAAAAAAAAAAGGGTGGGTATAATTTATTTTTAAACTAGTAATCCTTGAGGAAACGAAAGCGGTGGGCCACTTGGAGACATAATGGGCCCGGATATTAGCAGCGTATAGGCTCTTTTCGATGGTAACAGGGAGTCCCCAAAGAGTCTCTACTTATGGTAGTGTTCGATCCCATTCGAAAGGGATGGAGTTTATAAATGCAATTTTCTCATCCATCAATCTCCCACAAAAAATACAAAAATCTTCACTGCTATTGTCACCATGAAAATTACTGTCAAAGCGTTGGTAATTTTGGTCCATTGCTTTTAAGTCGTTTAAAAATCCTAGAGGGTTTGAGCTGTTTAGTGGAATACCTGTAACTAGAAATTAGAAGAAAAATTAGTATTCTCCATTTAATTCCAACTACCTTTGCTTATCTTCGACAGATACGCGTATTTCGCCAACAATGTGCAGACTTCTTCAGTGTCTCGTACTAATAACTCGACTAATTTTTCTTCTAATTTCTAGTCGTTTAAAAAGTTTATAAATAATGTTTCACATCAATATCATTCATTTATGAGAAATTTGTCGTAAAAAAAGAGTTGCTAAGTATTTTAACCAAGAAGCAATCAACTGTATCTATCAACTCAACCATACATAAAAGTTTTAATAAATATATACCTCAGAGTCAAAATACGAATAAACTCACTAATAAGGTACAGTTAGATAAGTCCAAGGTTAGTGGGTTAATGAAAAAAATATTTCTTACTCTAGACTGGAAAACTGCGTGAAATACATAATTCGTTAAATAACAATCAATACTTCAAGATTTATCAGGTGAAAATTAAATTTAGATTTTTAAATACAAAACGTTATAGGGGAACAAAATTAGGGAAAATTGTGTCATCTATGCGAATGCTTCAAGCTTAAGTGTAACTGTAACAATATGAATCAATATTGCAAGATTGCATACAATCCCAGATATAGATGCAGAAATGTTTAATTACAAAACTCGCTTCCTTATTACGTCCTTTCATTGAAAGAAGTCTAATTTTGCATAAAAATTAAATAAAAAATTACAGACTTTTCTAGACATTCCCAGATATTTTAAATTTTTATGGCAGATATTTGAAAAAAAAATCTGGCATCCCTGTTACCGAGAGGGAGAGACGTATTTGCCGCGATTGACGTTTCATTTTTGGTAAACCTCGTGGTCAGGGATGCCATATTCACAGACATGTCTGTAAATTTGCAGACTTTTAATTTTTATTGCAGACTTTTTCAACGATGCAGACATTTAGCAGACATTTTATTTATGTTGCAGACTTTTACAGACATTTGAAATATTTTTTTAAATTTCAAATAAAGGTATTCTCTGACGTTCAGATTTAAAACGTACGAGGATCTGAATAGTATAGTATATACGGAAAGAAGCTTTGTTGTAATATTTTGAAATATCGTAGGTATCATTTAAAGTAGAAATCCTTGAAGAAACGAAATAGGTGAGCCACTTGGAGGCACAATGGGCCTGGAGATAAGTATTGTATAGGCCCTTTCCGAGGGTAATATATAGTCCCTACTTATGTAGTGTTCAATCCCACGCGTGCTCAAACCCTTGCGAAAAATTACTGTCAATGCGTTGGTAATATTGGTCCTTTGCTATTAAGTCACAACGAAAATCAAGATTCACAACAATACAAATCATATTTGAGAAATTTAGAGACCTCCGCGAAAAAAAAAACTTTTCCTATGGCCAGGTAGAAACTTTTCAGAAGTATTGGGAGCAACCAAGATCATACTTACCAGAATTTCAAGACAAAACTTCCCCAAGAATCAGGAGAGGACTTCTCAGAGCTTCAAAAAGAAGTGTAGGAAAGAGGACTTCTCTGAAGTTTGGAATTTTCCAGAGGTTTTGGAGATCTTCCCAGAAATTCAAAGTAGAACTTCCTAGAAATTCAGAAAAAAAACATTCCCAAATTTCCAAGAACGGCACTACCTATAATTTTCAAAAAATAAGGAAAATCTTTAGGACGCTGCGTCCTGAGGAAAGAACTTCTCTCAAGTTCAGGAAATAAATTCCCAGAAGTTCTGGAAGAAACATCTCGAATGGTTAGTTGGAACTTCCTAGAAGTGCTTGGCAGCTTTTCCAAAGCTCAGACGAGAAAATTCTGCATTTCAGAATAAAGATTTCTCAAAATTCTTTAGAGAGAAAAAAAAAATGAAACTTCCCAGGAGCATTGGGGGCTTCCTTTTAATTTGAGCACGAATTTCCCAATAGTTCCGGAACAAACTTCTCCAAAGTTCTGGAGAAAACTTCCCAAAAGTTCTGATGAGTACTTCTCAGAAGTCTAGGAAGAAACTTCAAGAACAAATTTAAGGGAATTTTCCTAAAAATTTTGGAATAAAGTTTTACTCGCAGTTCCGGATGGGACCATTCAGAAGTTTGGAAAGAATGAGCTCAGGAAAAAAACTTCGCCGAATTTCAGGAAGAAACCTACCAGAGAGGGCACTACCTGTAGGGTCAAGAAGGAATTTAAAAAAAAAAATATTAGGGAACTCCTCAGAAGTTCACAAGAGGACTTCTCAGAAGTTGCGAAGAGACCAAAAACTTGGAACTACCCAGAAGTGCTAGAGAGCTTCCCTAAAGTTCCAAATCGAACATTCCAGCATTTCTGAATGAGAACTTCTCGAAGTTCACGAAACCCCAGAAATTATGGTAGATTCTTTTGATAAAATCAGGAAGAAACTTTCCAGAAGTATAGGGGGATCTTTCTAGTAGTTCAAGCAGGAATTTCTCAGATATTCAGGAACAAATCTCCCCGAAGTTCAGGCAAATACTCCCCTGAAGTTCAGAAGATATTATTTCGGCAGTTCAGATAAAAACTTCTCAGAAGTTCAGGAAGAAACTTCTAACAACTTAAGAAGATTTTCCAATAATTTCTGGAGAGTACTTTCTCAAAGTTTAGTAAAAACTTTTTTCGTAGTTCAGGATAGGACTTATCAGAAGTTCAGAAAGTACTATGTTCATGGAAAAAGTTACCAAATGTTTCTGGAAGGTAAGGTTCTTAAATGTGAATTTTGATGAAAATAAGGAGTGGCTGTCAAGAAGTTCATGAGGAATTTTGCCTGAAGTTCAGGAGGAAACTTCCCAGAATAAAGCAAAGAGCCTTGCAGAAAATCAGAAATTTAAGTGATAATCACTGACTAACCGTAGATGCAATCTATACAAAAATCATTCATATGACCATAATGATACTGATGATCATGAGTGATGACCATCAACGGTTATTGTTCAATCAAAAAAAGTCTGTTGATTTTATCAAATGAAAATTGTGATTTTGAAATACAAAACTACAAAGAGCGTTACAGGGGAATAAAAACTATAGAAAATTGTGTCATCTATGCGAATGCTTCAAGCTTCAGTGTCACTTTAAAAATATGAAACAATAGTGTAAGGTTGCATACAGTCCAAGAAATAGTTAACATGTTAACATAATCAGAACATGTTAACATAATCACACAAATAGCGATAATGACATAACTCGCTCTCTTATTACGTCATTTCGTTGAAACAAGTCTAATTTTCTGAATAAATTTACAGACTTTTATAGACATTCCCAGACATTTCAAATTTTTATCACAGACATTTGAAAAAAATATCTGGCATCCCTGCTCGTGGTGCAGGAAAAAGTACTGCGACGTTGGCGGATCGTGCTGCCGCTGAGCGATGTTGTTTGGTGGTCCGGGTTGGACGTACGAAGCTGGTAGATCAGACTACAGAGTACGATAATACAGAGAACTCCACATAAACACACATGTAGCCCCTGATTCTCCGTAATACGGTCATGAATAATTCAGATGTAACTAATAAGTTATTTTTTTCAAATCTCAAATACTGTTTGCAGTGAGATTTACGGGCCAATTTCTGGAAAAAAGTTGAAAAGTTTCTCAATTGCACTATACTAGCCTACCCAAGGGGTGGATCGCTCAGCACAATTTTCTCCTGTGCTATTTTTATTTGAGTGTGTAAACAAGCGTTGCAATGTTCTGGAAGTTCCCGTAATGTGCCGAAGGTGCCGATGTGTTGACAGCCCAAATTGTTATTTTCTGCTGAGCCTGGCAACCAGGCAATCCATATTGGCAAGGTTGCTGGTTTCATATTTCTACAAGCTCAACTGTCAAAAGTGTGCCTCGGTGTTCCACAAATGTGGTATGGATTGAAAATCGAAGTGCCGCTGTAAGGAAACATATTCGTCTAGTGTGTAAGACATCGTGGCTGGCACACTGTTCTCAGTGACTTACCCTTGAGCCTACCTTAAAAACATGCCCGCATAACGAAAAACAATTTGCTATATAGTCAAAACTATATTTCGAATGTAAGATATATTATCACATTTTATGTTATTGTTATCGAATAATTTAATCTCATATTCACCATACAACCTCTACATTGAAACATATTATTAATGTTTGCCATATTGTCATTGAAAGGTTTGTTATTGTCTGCACTCGGTGTAGATTATATACCAACTGTTTGGCATAGAGTACAGCAAAAATTTTGTTCGTGAAAATTACCATATTTTTATGGTAACCTAACTTAACCGCCTATTCAGCATATTGTTATTTGACCTGTTGCCATCTGACATATTGTTAAAACTTTATAGGAGATTGTTAGTTTATCGTTGTCTACTATTAGGGTAAATTTCGTAACAATAACGGAAGCGGTCGTCAACAATAAGGGAAATGGTCCAGGAACGGTTTGTGATTATGCGGGTGGTCAACAGAAATGGCTTCATAAACCCGGTCCTGGAAGACCTTCCCGAAGGGCAAATCAGCAGAATGGAGGCTTATGTACGTGGATTGCCAGAGCTTGTGAATCTCCCTGCAGGCGATCTAGTGTTACGGATGTATTTTGGTAAATATATAGAGAAACCGGAAGATTTTAAATTAATGAGTGCGGAGAGAGCCTTGCTGATGAAAATGGCGGAAAGCTGACGGAATTGCTGGGAATGCAAAAGGCTGGTCTGCCTTTGCTAGAAATAGCGAGAACTAGCTAGAAATATTTATCCAGAAAGAGATTAACTTTCTTTCTAGATGAGTTTCCTTTTTTTCCTTTTTTTCCTCGAATCTTCGATTGGTGGTAATATCAACATCGATTCTCATGTATCACATAAAGGTTTCTGCTAGGTTTTTTTTTTCAACTAACGCTATACATCACCTTCACTCTATTATGCCCAGTTCAGCCTCACTGTGTTTACCGCTGGTTGATTTTACAGACTAATAATTTGAAGAATCGCAATGCAACATACTGTTGCATGAATTGATCTTTTACTTTATCATATAATTTATCATTTATTCAGAACAATCAATTAGGTTCTCCGATCATTTACAGCAGCAGCACGCCACTGGTAGAACCGCTCGCCAATAGAGGCTCATAAAATAATGTTGAGGAAACATATCATATACACATGTAGAATATAGTTCTGATATAACCTGTCTTATTTACAGCTGAAAATTATAGCTTTCCAACTTCCATTTACGCAATAACGAATCTATGTATTTATTTCGTCAAACTAACGCAGACTTTTACATTTACATATAATTTTCTTCTTTTTTCGATTTACTTATGCTATAGTGTATCACTTCTAGTAGATGGTTTTTTAGTGTATTACATGCAGATTCAAACTTGACAAACTAAATAAACTAAACTACCGAAATTCAACAACCAAGCAAAGATAGTAACTGTTTTTTTAACCGACTTTTTTGGAAAACACTGATGGATGCTACTCGATTGACTTGCTCGAAATAATCATAACAAATTTCAACGCTGTTGCCAGAAACAAAACAATAACTCGAATAGAAATGGCATGGCTGCCAGATATCAAAGTCACTGCTCACGATTTAAGTAATAATCGGTGACGACGAGAGCCGATTAAACGATGAATTTTGCGATTAATACTACTATTGCGATTAATGGGGATAGTGGAAGCGTATGATTTTGTATGTAAATTTGATAAGGTTTCGCAGCGATCCAATGTGCAATCGCAAATTGGCGTACCCTTTGCTTAGTAGCATATAAAAAAGTGAAGTGATGTGTAAATAAAGTGAAAGTGATGGCGAAGGCGAGAATTGTGATAAGCCCCTGAATCTTCACATATCTGACAGATCCCCACGTCCAGTCGCGAGGTAAAAAATTTAAACGGGAAGCTACTGGAAATCGAGTTTGAAGTATGTTTCGTCATCGATCAAAGGACAGTCCTTGGGTTGCTGCGCAGTTGACGATCCCTGGTTCCAGTTTTTTCGTAGTTCCGCTGATTCCTTTCCACTCTCAGAGTTTCTTTGTCGGTTTTGAGCACTCGACAAACTGATTTTTTCGGCATCTTCAGCACTTTAGTCAGCTTGGAACCGGACCACACCGGGTTTTCCAGATGTTTGTGCACAATATATTTTCTTCTTTTGAGTTCCATTTGACGTTATTTCTGACGCGATCGACTACTTTGATCAAACTTGCACCAGATGTTTTCTATAAAAGTGTAAACAAACCACTGTCAAAGATTTTCGATTTCCTACACTCAAAACGTGCTCGTGGCGTGCAAGGGGCGTACCAATTTACCTTGAGTCAGCCTTTATATTTCTAAATGCTGAAAACATAGAAAGTTCCAACTTTAAGCCACGTTGTTCAAGGGCTTCAAGAAGAAGAGCGCACGGTTTGTAATTTAGTCACTAAGTGGTGCTTGCAAGGAAGGAAAATAACTCTTGGCTCTGGCTGTATAGCTCTTTCTTCTTCGCTCTTTTTCTTTCAGCTTAAAATTTGGTGGTAAGTAGCATATTAAATTCTATTTAAATGCTTCTGGTTCGGAAACAAAATAGCCGTTACAAAGCATTTTCATAGCATTGCTGTAAAGCTGAACTGCTGTTCTTAAGATTCGGACATTCTAGGTGGTCAGTATTGTAAATTCATGTTTTTGTGCATGCAAAATAGCCTGATTGGAACTTGAACCACATGGGGTTCCAAAACATACTCTCTTTTTTTCGGAACCTCTTAATTTTATGAACAAATTTGATGTAAATTCTAATTTTCTAGGTATACGGGATCACGTTATAAACTCGTTTTAAAATATTAAAATATAGATTTTCAAAAACTCGTCTACGTTGTTTATAAACAGGTCCTTAGCTTATTGCTTGTCGTCAAGTTAGTGTTCTAAATACACTTCCACAGTTATTAATTGAGAGCTTTCGATGCCAGGTACAATTTTTGCCTTGTATGATTGTGTGGCATGCTCCAATCATACCCTATGCCCAGGGAGTCGAGAAATTTTCCTCAACGTAAAATTCCTACACCAGACCAGGAATCGAACCTAGCTGCACCTTTGCCAACTAAGCTAAGGGAGGCCCCAATCATTCGTGAACTATCATGGATATTAAAGTGGTGTCAAAATATCTTAGCTTTACCTCGCACTGTCGATTCCAAATCATGACTTGATTCTACTTCCAAAATTTAAGCTTTGGTTGCATACTTCGTCAAACTTGCTTTGACGCTTTTTTTAACGTGAGTTGCCTGTTTTTAACTCAGTATTCTAAGAAGAACTACCACTGTTATTAATAGGCAGATTTCTTCGTCAACACCGATTAATGAATTTGTATATTGAGTGACAAGCACAATGATACTTAATGATCAGAGAAGTCAAGAACATTTTCAACCCGAAAGATTTCCTCGACCGGGAGTCTAAAGCGGGAGCGGGAATCTAAAGCGCTGGTACCAGGGCTGTATAATGCACGTATGATGTGATTTTGAAACAGCATATAATGACATAATAACATCGGTTTGTTTACATTTGTTACATATGACCTATTGATAAACCACTCTTGAGCTAATGATGCATCTCACAATTAAAGTGAGATTTTTTCGTTTTCTGTGGAAGCAGAACTTGAAGACCATGTTAACAAAGTCAACGTCGACAAAATATTAATAGTCCTAGACGATATAAGAGACAATTTTTCCATTTCAATGCGCAGAATTATTCAAAAACCACGTTTATGATTAAACAAAAATAGAGTCCGAAATTTTTTACATACCACGGCTAACAGTCAATTGTCAATGGTACAACATCCGATAGATACCCACCAGGAAGCAATCGAAGCAGTCCAAAGCGAAAAGATTGGTTGCTTAGTTTATGTGCTCAAATGCTTAGCAAACAACTAACTAAGTCATCGCCGTCGTCATGATCAACATCATCATCATCATCATCATCATCATCATCTCACACATGACCTCATTCCGTTTGACGGTCTATTTGCATGAACAGTTGTTCTTGGTAGGTTGTTGCCACTCCGCGGTTGCAGTACACCATCTGAATAAACATGTTAATTTTGCTTCCAGCCAGTGTAAACAAGTCACTTCTCTATCGTTGGGCGTGTTTGCGCGCGTGTGTGTGTGTGTGTGAGAATGTGTATCAGAGGGTGGCGCCTTCCAGTATTGATGCCTTTGACCGGAAAACAACTAATGGCTGTTATTCGTCACGTGATCGAACTTTGATTAGGATATTGATTTTCTGCCGGTTTTCGAAGACTAGTTCTGAATGATTGTTTTGCCTTTGATGTTCTGGTTTGTTGCTGCAACTTTTTTTCAATTTAATTTGACAGTTGGGCACC
Source organism: Aedes japonicus (assembly GCA_034211315.2). Lineage (NCBI taxonomy): Eukaryota > Metazoa > Arthropoda > Insecta > Diptera > Culicidae > Aedes > Aedes japonicus. The sequence continues at coordinate 85,815 of JASCZW010001737.1, forward strand.
ATTTCCAGTTCTTCCTGATGTTGAAAAAGCATATAGCGATCATATAATTTCGATCAAACGATGCAAAATAGATATGTGCAATCGAGTTAAGCGGGATTGAATGAACTAAGAAGTTAAATCAATTGTAGAAAATAAATAATATATAAGCAGTGTTTGCCCATTTCGTATATCACCGAATGGTTCACATGCCTTTTGTTCCTGAATGATACGAAATGAATCATTTACTCATGTGAGACTTGTCTATTCCTATACATACGAATCATCGCATAAGATACACGATCAAGTGCACAGATTTTTGCCAGTCAAGGTGGTGTATTCGATCATGCCTTGACCTACCCCGCATGGGGATGCTTGGCAAAAGTCTGTGTTTCCTGTTCGGAATACTACCTCACAATGCCCTCCGCTCAATTTCAAAAACTACTTCTATTCAATTTTCACAGCCTGCCGTGAGCTAACGGAACTATCAATACTTTCTCTTCACAACTTTGTTCTAGCAAAAAAATGCTTACATTAATTGTTATGTTATATATTCTCCGTGCGAGGAGTAACGATTATGATGTAGAAGGAGATGTTCGCTCAGATGCTTCGACCTACCCCACAGTGGGATGTTAGGCAAAAATGTCGTTGGTTCGAGTACCACTGTACACATGCCCTTTTCGCTCAATTTCCTAAAAAAAAACATCTGTTATATTTCCAAGCCTGCCGCACACTAGCGGAACTATCAAAACTTTCTCTTCATATCTTTCATTCTAGCCAAAAACATTGTTGTTCACTCTTGGTGCCTCATAGTGATGAGCGAACATCTCCTTCTACAAAAAAATGCTGTCTACTCCTAGAGCCTCATGGTGATGAGAAATTATTCCCTTCTCAAAAACAACATATCATTAATGGTTAAGTTTGAAATAAATTTGATTGTTATAAATCGAATATTATTAAATTAATGTCAGACAGTGATGAGTACCTTAAATTGTTTTATTGGTTTGAAATGAATACAATTTTGAATTGATTTGAATCTTTATTATGAATTGAAACAAATAGAAACCTTGTATTGAATAGCAACAAAATATTTTGTTAATTCAAAACAGAGTGATTTCTTAAGGTGATAAAATATCATTTGAATTAATATCGCACAGCAGTGATTTCTTTAAATAACTTTATTGGTTTGATTTGAATGAAATTTTGAATTTATTCGGAACTTTTTTATGAACTGAAACAAAAAGGAGCCTTGTAGTGAATCGCAACACGATATTTTGTTTATTCAAAACAGAGTGATTTCTTTGTGTGAGTATGAAGAAGCTATGTTATTTTTTTGTTTATTTATAAAGGCCTGTTCATAAACCACGTAGACCCACTTTTTTGAAAATCTTAGATGTCCCTTTCCCCCTTCTTAGATTTTATCCATACTGTTTTTTTTTTTAAATTTTGTATCGAGTGTTGACTTTGGTCAGATCACCCAGACTTATCGAAATTTACAGCCTCGAGGTGATTCATCTCTCATCATAGTCACATAACCGTAAATTGCAGTTGCAACAAGTTTTTGTGTTTAAAAATAATGTCAATCAATTAAACAAAAATGTATATTAAAAATAAACCGTAACAAATATAGTCTTACAGTTGTCAGTGAATGTGTATGTTTTCAATGTTTGCCGATGTGCCAGTTTTGTAGCCTCAATTTCTACGCTTTATTCAAAAAGCAAAATCGACTCACCAGAGGATATATTATTTGAAGAGGTCGAGGAAGTTAACGACACGCTAGTCGATTTATTGATTAGTTTTAAACTTTCTGAGCAATCCGTGAATTGCTTCCTTGGTAAGAAATTGAAAATTTATATTGAAATATTAAAGAAATATTGAAATCGAACGGAAGGAAATAGAATAGTTAATACCTACGCCATTTATGACCAAGCAAACGAAATGCATTTACGAAATAAAGGCTTGAGGGGTGCGACAGGTACGAATCTTCAAAATCAAAGTTTTTAGAAAAAAATAGTGAATCCTAGAGGTTTTGAGCTGTTTAGTGGAATACCTGCAACTAGAAATTATAAGAAAAATTAGCATTTTCCATTTAATTTCAACTACCTTTGCTTATCTTCGACAGATACGCGTATTTCGTCTACATTGTGCAGACTTCCTCAGTGTCTCGTACTAATAACTCTACTGCAAAAACTTTTCGCTGCGTGTAAAAGTAATGCATAAAATACATAGGAATGTACCTGATTGTCATATGACTTGATACTGGCACAGTTTTCTTTTATTTTTTTCCAAAGCCAAGTGACCGGATGGTCTTATAATTATGACAAACTTTCTTCTGAAACGATTCGAAGAGTTTTGACACCCATATTGCTACGGTACAATCCAAACCATTTTCTGGCCATCCGTGACCCCATGGGAACCTGCTCTGAACTGGCCACTCCAAAGCCAAGTGACCGGATGGTCTTATAATTATGACAAACTTTCTTCTCGGACTATTCCAAGAATTTTGACACCCATATTGCTACAGTTCAATCCAAATCATTTTCTGGCCATCCGTGACCCCATGGGAACCTGCTTTGAACTGGCCACTCCACGGCCAAGTGACCGGATGGTCTACTAAATATGGCAAACTTTCTTCTGGAACGATACCAGTTATTTTGACACCCATATTGCTAGGGTTCAATACAACTTGTTTTCTGGTCATTTGTGACCCCATGGGAACCTGCTCCGGAGTAACCGTTCCAGGATCAAGTCTCCAAATTGTCATATGGCAATCACACACAATCCTGTGTATTCATTCCACAACTTTTAGTATCATTATTGTTGATTTTCTATTGAAATCTGATATTTATACCAATTTCAGAACTCGGTTCCGGAAATCCGGTTTTCCCGGAGACGGATGCTGTCCATTGGTCAAATGAGACAGTTTTGAGAAAATGGTTGAGTTTCTGAGTCCAACACTGCTAAAATATTCCAAATCGGTTGGATATTTCCATAATAAAGATCATTTAAGTTAATGGTTTTGTTGGCAAAACGGGGGCTTCATTCACTCGATGTTACACAACTGAATACTCGTATTCGGCAAGGTAGCTGATCATTTGTATCATTTCAAAAATATGTTCGTGAACTATCAGCAGCCTGACACATGATGGTTCAGCAGTATGGTGATAGATGTTCAAGCACTGATACAATCATTCCTCATGCTTCTCGGTGCTATGGTCGGATCGTCTGTATATTGTGAAGCTTTTGTTCTCCGTTTTCCTCTATTCATTCGTTGTTACAAAACTGAAAACTCTTATTCGGCAGAAGTAGCTGATTCGCTGTATCATTTGAAAAATATGTTCGTGAACTATCAGTAGCCTGACACATGATGGTTCAGCAGTATCATGATAGATTTCCAAACACTGTATATAAGAGTATTTTATGTTCTAGGAATTATCTAGAAAACGTTCCACGTTTATGACAGTCTAAATTCATATGTATCACTGCCCATACTCACCAGACCTTGAAAGTTTTAGTCAGGTTGAGTCGTAGTCGTTTGAGATAAAAGATACAATTACTACGCTTGATGGAAGCTCTGAAGTGGTTTCTCTTTTTGCGAGTGTTCGGATTCTTTCGAAACTTGTCCTTATATTATTGTGATATTCAATATATTGTGAATTCAATATATTTTTAATTAAACAAAAACACTAGGCAAAATGATTAATTACTTACAATTTAGATTCTTATCCGATCCGTTTCCTCTTGCGGAAGGACACTTAAATGCTACTCGCGCTGTACGTTAGTTTTCAGATATCTTCTTCTAGTTAATGTTTATATCGCCCGCGTGAAGATCAGGTTAGGGACACACTATTTAAGTAATCCGTTTAATTTTATTGTAGTTTAGAGCTTGTCTAACCTAAATTTTAGAAAATATTTAACTATTTATTTCACTCGCTACCGCACTACTAATCTTCCACTTTATAAATTCAATTTTCTATTTTGTTTTGACTATTGTTCTTTCCTTTCGATTTATGCTCCACCGAGTTGTCAAAAAACACAGAGTGAACTGGCGGCACGCATCACTTTGTAGCGGAGATGGATTTGCCAGTGCTGCAGGTTTTACCGTAACAGCGAGCATGGCGTAAACCCAATTAATTATGCTCATCTCAGAAATTATTTTCTTCATGGCTTGAGCCATAGACAAATAGGAAGCGTTGTCGAAAGCTCCTTCAATATCTAAGAAAGAACAAAGTGCTATTTCTTTTACCGAAAGAGCTTTACCTACCTTTGGAACCACAGTATGCAGTGCCGTAACTCGTGACTTACCAGAGTGGTAAGCAAACTGGAACTCATATAGTGGAAACATGTTCATGTAATTTGAATTGATATAATCATTCAACACTTTTTCCATAGTCTTCAATAGCGCCTTATCTCGCTTTCCTATTGTAGGTATAAAACAACTTTTACTTGTGTCCATGAGGATGGAATATGGTCGAGCCTTAAACTTGCCTTAAACATCTCAATTTAGGGCGAGATCAACACTGCTTCGCCGTTTTTAAGCAGAGCTGGAAATATTCCGTCCATTCCTGCAGATTGGTATGACTGAAAAGATCTCAATGCATATTCCACGCTGACAGTCTGAAATATTATATCAATCAAGTGATTGACTGCGATTGTTGTTTTAGCAGACATTTGAAGTGTCTTTGTAAAATTTCTTTTACCTTCAAGTAATCTACACAAAACTCCAAAAATGTAAAAATGGGAAACGTTTCACTACGATTTTTTTGTAAAAAAACTCCATCTTTATTTTTACCTCTGAAGTCTTGCAGCTTCTGGAGTGTTTTAGCACGTTAGAACCCAGGATCATCGTTTATATTTTCTTATTTCTTTATTGTACTCAGTAAGTGCACTCCTTTAGGGAGTCCAATCTGAGGTTCTTTTCGCCTTATTCAACAATATACATATGAGACTTTTTACGCAGACGTTCCTATTAAGAGTTCCTCCACGGAACGTCCCTGTTAGAGGAACACTTCCAATAAAGAGATAGATATTTCAATAAGCACTCCCCTCGACTGCTGATATCCGTACTACCCCAGACGGTACGATGAGCGTTGGCATCACAAGCAATGATGAATGGCTTACACGAGAGACGCGACGCGAGACAGGACACAACACTTATTGTTCTTACAAAACATAAAAAGGAATTTAAATTTACCTTTTTAGTCGACCGGTTTCGGGCTAGATGTTGCCCATCTACAGGACGATGTCCGACCCAATCCCTTTTTATGTTTTGTAAGAACAATAAGTGTTGTGTCCTGTCTCGCGTCACGTCTCTCGTGTGTACTAAGTTCTTACGTTAGCACAAGCTACAAAAAAATGATGAATGACTTATTCTTTGCTCTACAGTACTAAACAAATGAGTTGATCTCAAGTGGAGGCACCTCAGGAACATTACCCGAAAAATAGGCCGAAGCCAGCTATGACCTCAGTTTTTCGTGTTGTAGTAGGCACCTCAACCGTGACCACAACAATGTCCCATTTGAAGAATTCTGTAATGGGATTGCAGCTCAGTTTTTCATCAACCATCAACTATCAAACCGGGCTCTTCGATCACTAAAACTGCTTTCTTCGGCCTATAGAATAGTCTGTTGATTCTTAAAAAAATAAAACAAATCAAATATCTTTTCATTGAAATTTTATCTTCGTTGAAAAGACTGATCTATTCTACTTTTCAACTTTTGCATGACTATTAGGATATTAATACATATCCAATTTTAATTTTGCAGTGACAATCCAGTGGCTGTCAGTAATATTTACGATTTACGAGTAATATTACGAACATTACATACATACCATAAACAACAAAGGGTAAGGGGGAATACAGGGTACCAGACGAAGTGAAGGTTGGATGAGGACTTCGTGGTTATCTGACGCAAGTCATGGATATCAATTATGACTTCCTTGGTGGAAATCGTCAGATCAAGATCAGCAAAGGACAAAATATCTTCCGTCAGTCTACAGTGAGTTTACTAACAAACCACCAGACGGAAATCCTAATGTGTATTGCTTACTGTTCATTTTTTGTAACAACGTTTGCATTTAAAAAATGGACCAAAATTGCCGACTGACAAAACTACCCACGCAGTATCAATCATAGTATCCCATGAGTCAGCAGACAAAATTTGACAGCTCTCTAACCATGATGGCAAAAACAGTGAAGCAACGCCGTTTGGAAGTGAACGGCAAAGAACGGCACTTTGCTACGTGCGGCATTTTGTGGACGCCGGATACGCCCGTTCTGGCGTCCACAACATATTGGCACTATTAGACAATAATCAGAGCATCGAAAGAAAGCCCGGTTCCGAACGGCTGACGACCCTGAGCGACAAGAAGCTCCAAAGGATGCTGAAGAGTTCAGCCGACCAAACAGTGAAAAAGTACCTGACGAAGATGAACATACATGTCAGGAAGCAGAAGTCACGCCCACTGGTTTCGGAGCTGCAGTGGCAACGGCTGGCGGGACGTGTCGATAGACCTACCTCACGCTGGATGGCAACGACTGGTAGGGTACTTCGTATTTGACTTCCGCCACGAAGGCAGTGAGCTCCGAGGTGAAGTTCATTTCGCACACCAAGTTGTGTGATGTCGTAGCCAAATCGGCGAACCCGCCCAATGGGCCCCAGCTGCGTCCCATTGAAAATTCCTGGGCCAACCTGAAGCGTAAGACCTACTCCAACAATTTTGTCGCATAAACTGAGGAGTAATTGATAAATAAAACGAAGAAAGAACTCAAAAGCATGTCTACACGCATGTTTTCGTCCACCATGGCGAATACTCCGGCTAACTGCCGGAAGTCCACTCGCAACGGCGTTGAATTTTTCGCAAGTAAGCTTAAATAATTACCTTCTATGGCAAATTTATCAACATCAATTATCTGTCTTAGCATTTTTTTTAATCACCATCCGAAAAAAAAAGTCCATTTATTTTAATGCATACGTTTAGAGCGTGTCGTTGGAAGGAGACTCTCTATCCTTTCCGTGTGTTTCGTTGTAAATGCTTCTACTAACGGGTCAAAACCACCGTTTCTGGCCCTTCATACAACGGCATAGTGAGGATCACAAGTATGTATAGTTTGATCTTGACATTAGGAGGAATTGCTCGCCATGGCATGCCCTCCACTTGTGGTGGCTTCGTGTCACATCATATCACATAACATATTAAGATTATTATGTTTAATTTATTTTGAGTACTTTTTAATGAACGTGCACATAACTCGAAAGAAGGACATTTACATAGAAGCATGCACAAAGAAAAATCTAAGTAGGCGAATGTGCATAAACGATTCAGTCATCTGACAGATTTTGTAGAGCACAGTTGTGAGTGCGTAATGCCGATTAATTAAGGCTGAAAACCTCGTTCAGGTCACGACATGTTCCTACCTCAAGATTTTGAGCGTCTTGTAAAACGTGCGAACAATTTGTAGACACAATCGTCAATTCCTTAAACTTTTTTTTTTAAATAGATCGTTGTTCTACGCCTAATATACTTTTTTTTAAATTAATATGACTTATTCTTCAAGTGAACCAAGTGCGATGGGCCGTCTCGATCAATACTATCCAAAGAATAATTTGTTCATCCGTTGTGTTGGCTAAAAGGTCCTCGTTTGAATCAATTTTGGTATCACGGGATATGGAGCCGGCACCAGAAGCATAATCAGTTTGTGAGGTTTTTGGGTGACGAAAATATGTGAGTTTCGCAATAAGAAGGGCTGCAGATTGGTTGATTCAAGAACGTGAAGAACTTGAAGAACTTGAATACTTGATGACGAAGAGTGGAAAAAACTACTAACTGACGTTCCAGCTTTCAGAAGACCTCTTGGTGAGCCGGACCCTTATTTTAGTTAAGTAAAAAAAAACCATTGCAACTATCAAAAGCTTACGAAAAACCGCTTTAAGTCGTGAAATTACGAGAATCTGCTTAAGGAACCAAAATTTCCAAAATTGCGGCATTCTCGATGCGACGACCAGAGTCATTGGTCAATCACTTTACATACGCTTATTTTTACAGACTTCTTGTTTCTCTCACATTATTTCGCGATGGTATTATTTTTAATCGTTATAAATTGGCTTGAAAAAAACTTCAATTGTTACTTCAATATTTTCCTATTCCTTATCATTGAATTTCCTTATAACATTCACTTCTAAATTCTTATACCAAGAGAAATTAGCTACAGATCTGTAATGAATATACATAAATGCTTTATTTATTTATTTAGGATTTATTTCGTCTATAGTTTATTCATAACTGGCAGCCGTAGAAAGTATTGATTCATACAACGGAAACAAGAAATAGCCAATGGTACATAAAGTTGCATATTGAAGTAACGTAATGTGGTTGATGCAATCCAAAAAATCTAACAAATTTTCTGTCACCACCCGTTCTTTTATTTTTCAGACATTCTTCTCTTTTCAAAGAGCGTGTAATGGCGCTATAAGCATAAGTCATAAGAGGTTAGGAATAAAGTTAATGAAGGTTTTCGCGCCAACTCGAACATATGTTGGCAACATCTTCTCAAATTACATCGAAACTTACTGGGTGTGCAGACCATGACTAGATAAACCACTTAACATACCTAATTTCTTTTTTTTTTTTCTAGACTGTCTTTTGAAAAGAGCTAAACTTTTTCTATAATTTTTTTTCAAATGTGTTTAATAAAAAAAATGACTACTCCTACAAAAAAGTGTTGCATGGGTAATTATCACAAAGTAAGTTAAGTTTTAAGAAAAAAAAAATATTTAAAAAAAATCCAATATGAGCCTTCACTGAAAAAAATCATTTGAAAAGATTCAAAATCGATTTAAAAAACAACAAAATTTTTGATTTCGATGAAATTTTGTCTCAGGATAAGTAATGACGTTCCCTACCAACGGTTAATACTTTACAAGATGGGCACTTTTAAGTAAACAAAGTTTTTCTAACAATTTTTTTTCATGTCCCATTGATTTTTTTTTTCAGTGTATTTTGTTATCAAAAACTAAACCAGTGAAGGTTATACGACTAGGTAGTCATCTCAATTGTTTTTTAAATCGACTTTGAATTTTTAGAAATAACTTTTTTCAGTGTGAGGAATTTTTTAAAATATTTTTTTTCTTAAAACATGACTTATTTTGTGATAATCACCCATACATCACTTTTTTGTAGGAGTAGTCAATTTTCTATTAAATACATTTGAAAAAAATCGATAAATAAAGTTTTGCCCTTTTCAAAAGACAGTCTAGAAAAAAATTGAAGAAACTAAGTAAGCAAAGTGGTTTAACTAGTCATGGTCTACACACTCAGAAAGTTTCGTTGTAATTTGAGAGGGTGCTGCCAACTCCGAATACGATTTGGGGCAAAAACGGTCGAATGACCCGAATGTAGGATTCTAACCAACTTACCAATTGCGCGGAAATTCCTAGGAGTGACAACTTGTGCAGCAATATTCCATGGTCAATTTTATCGAATGCTGCTTTCAATTATCAACTTCAACTTGCACCTTATCCTTCAAACTCGCAATGCACCTCGACGTAAAAATCAACAAGTTAATGGTAACCGACCGTCCAGGCAATAATGAAATAGAAAAAGCATAAGTTCAATAGAAAAGTAAAAGGACGCAATGAGAACAGAGATAAAAGAGAAAAACAATCGAAAAGAAGCGAAAGAAACAACAATGGAAAATTGAAGCTAAGAATAAAAAAAGGCGAAAAGGAGTAAAAGACAGAAAATAAGACAAAGAGAAAAGAAGTTGGCAAAATAGTTGACGTAAAGGCAAGAAGGAAGCGAGGGAAGAAAAAGCAGATTTGTAATAAAGATGAACAAATAAGCGTACCACCGATCGTGTAAGAGATAATGATGAGAAAGAGGCGAAACAAAAGTCAGAGTGAAAAGTACAAACAATGCTTCATAAAAAGCAGAGATACAAAAAAAAACAAAAGTTGAAAAAATCGGAGCTATAAAATCAAGACATGCCAGAATAGAATCAACTTTGTAAGAAAAAAGACGCATGAAAGAAACTGGAGAATGGCAGAAAAGAAAGAACATATAAACAAACAAGGTGAAAGAAAAGCAAAAGAAAACAAACAGAAACGTAAGAGAAGAAAAAGATTTAAGAAAAAGAAGATAAAGAGAAATGTTAAAAAAAACCCATTAAAAGTAAGATGAGAAGAAGAAAAGAGAGAAAAATAAACGAAAAAAGTGAAGAAAATAAGAAGCATATGCATAATAAAGTAAATAAGAAACATATTAATGGATTACAGTTTCACCACGGCCGAGCTTACAGCACAATTGCATGTTCTCTTTTTGCCAAAAAGTTAACACATGCGACGTTCAAGTAAAAAGCACATTATTTTAAGGAAACTACAATCGACAATTAACATTTATTCATGTTAAACAATATTCGGATAATCGTTTGACCGAAGTGTGACAAGCCAACTGCCTAAAATCTATTTCGTATTTACCCATTATGACTACAAGACGACCACAGAGCCCATCTCTGACAGCCGAACCTTTCATTCTGACGTCAACGTTCGAATCTGTTCTATCAACTCTCGTCACTTTCGGCATCTTCTCATCGGTCAAAGTCGGAATCTTTAAGACGATATGATCTCATAGATGAAGCTTGGCATGCTATTTAATAAACAATAAACGAAAGAGGATGGGGGGGGGGGGTCCTCCCTTAGCTCAGTCAGTAAAGGCGCAGCTACAAAGCAACACCATGCTGGGAGTGGCTGGGTTCGATTTCCGGTCTGGTCTAGGAATTTTTCGTTAAGGAAAATTTCTCGACTCCCTGGGCATAGTGTATGATTGTACTTGCCACACAATCATACTAATGCAAACATGGTACCTGGCATCGAAAGCTCTCAATTGATAACTGTGGAAGTGCATCTAGAACACTAAGTTAAGAGCAAGCAATAAGCTAATTGTGAAAGCAATAAGCTTGAAATGCTAAAGAAGAAGAAGAAACGAAAGACAAGTTGGGTTTCCTCACCGTGAAAGTGTACTATTTATTTATGAAATCAACCAAAAAAAAAAATAGTAGGAAACAAAAGAGAAAAAAAAAGAATTAAGTTAAGTTTAAAAGAAAAAAAAAAGAAGAGACGATGGAGAGAAAAAATTTAAAGAAAATGACGGGGAAAAAGAAGAGAAAAGAAAAAGATAAAAAGAAGCAAATAATGAAGTAGATATGAAAAAAAAAGAATGAAAGAAAATGAGTAAAATTAAGGAGGAGAGAAATGAAAAACGAAAAAGAGATCAGGATAAGATAGATCAGAGAACGTGATGACAGAGAAATACAGAAGAAAAATTTAGATAGACAAAAGAATGGGATATAAAAGAAAAGTGCAAGTAACAAAATTCAGAAAAAACTAGGAGAAAAATAGAGAAGAGAATAAGACTTGCTGTTCTGATGATTGACAGAGAGTAGTATGGAAAAAGTGAGAGGAGATGTTTAAGAGAAAATGAAAGGAAAAGAAGAAAGAACCGAAAGTAATAGTGAAGGACACAAAAACAGGAGAAAAGGTGATTAAAACAAGAAAAATTGGGAAAATAAGCAAAATAGACGCAAATAAGATTAGAAACAAAATAAAAGGAAAAAAGGGGAAACAATTAGAGCGATAATAAAGCTGGAGATCAGGAGATGAAAAGAAGACAAAATATTACATGCGAAAAAGCTAAAAGATAGAAGAAAATAAGAAGATAAGGAGAAAACGGGATAAAAAGTAAAAATAAAGAGATAAATAATAAAACCATGACCATCTCTTTACGCATTTCTCGGAGTGTTTGAACGTGGGAGAAAATATCACAAAATCTTAATGGAATAAAGCAAATAAGGGAAAAATAGCCGTTTCGTTAAAAAGATGTATGAATAAGCTGCGAACAGGAAGATTTGAAAAGCGAAGAGCAGAAGAATACAAAGGGTCTACATTTCACAGAAAGAAATAAGAGATAGTGAAAATACATAAGAAAAATAAAACATAAGAGTGATTGAACAAGTACAAATATGATTATGAGCTAAATATGCAAAAACTGAACAAACAGAGGTGATATGATATAATTGACAGGTAAGAAGATAAGGAGTAAGAGAATAGATGAATTTTTTAATACATAAAGAGAAAAGCGATAAATGTTTAAAACTAAAACAATTGGTAGAGAAGATAAAGAGAAAAAAGACATGATAAAAAAATATTAATAAATTAAGAAATGCAATTTTTACATTATTTTTTAATAAAAACATCCAATCTATTATTTTTCAAATGCAGTTTTTTGTTTCAGATTCATGAGATATGGTTAGACTCGTGAAAACAAAGTTGGTAGTCGAAACAAAGTTATTCAGTATAAACTTGTTGAACATTACACTTAACTCCATGCATTAGAATTTGTTTAGAATCTTGTAATACCGTGTTGCCGTATTTGTACTACTCTGTTGGCTAATGGCTAATGCAAAATCGTGCAAAAATAAAGGTTTTTCATTGTTTTGTTTTACGAAAGGAGGCAATTTCTTATTCATGCTTTTTACTGGTTAATCTCTATGTTGGTTGTGCCAGTTGTGACGAAAGGTTGAATAGTTATGCCATACCGGCAAAACGCTTGCCAAACAAGGTATTTTTATAAATGGCGATGTCTTCGTCAAAATGCATAGTTGTTGTATATTTGAACATAGCAGAAAAGCAAGCCAATCCTAAATGCGGCTGGAAATCCAAGATATAAGTTCCATCGTCCATAACAACGCATTGAAAGGCCATTTTGGTTTAGATAACTTTCAATGAAAGATAGCAAATCATGACCGAACCATGTTCTGTTAACAAACCCACGAATGTTGTAACTCCTTAGATGCAATTCTTGATTACTGAAAACCGTTTGAAGAGAAATGGAGCATCACATAATTTTCTTAGACTAGATGCTCCCAACGATCATTTTTGAATACATGTTTGTTCTATACATCAAACAGAGCATTCTGTTTCTATTCTCTCCGACTTGTCATTTCCTTTTTCCGACTGCGTGGGATCCCAGTGTCTTATTAAGGTAGATATCAACCCCTCTCTAGCACCAACGGTTGCATGGACGTGGCCAGGTGAGCGATCGAGGAGTGTATTTGTGGAGATTATTGCGTGAAGAAACGTATCGGTGACTGGTTTTGTTTCATGGTGGTGTGCAATGTCTTCAACGAATTATTCCACATCGTAGCTCCATCCACGAGGTGTGCAAACGTCAATGATAATGATAATGCTAAATATGCGGCAATTCGTCAAACTTTTTTCTAAACAGAAACCACCATCTTGGAACAGCCATTGTATTGTTTTTCGAAGGTTTTCGGGGATTTCAACTCACCCTGCTACAACAAACCATCAGGTAGGACATTCCATTCCGGTATGATTCTACAGGCATAAGTAATCCTTTCGCTGATGGTGGGTACACTTTCATCATCATCATAACTCACAAATAATTTCATTGTTACCTATAAACTTGTCAGATTTCCGTAATAGAAAAAATAATCAACAGGCACGGCCACATCCACAATAACTGTAAAAATCGTTAGTTATACAACACGACGTCCACTGACCATGCTCAATGGAGCAATCTCAGTACTTACTGAAATTAAATTGCATTAATTTTACATTTTTTCCCGTAACCGTAACCAACACTGATCATCGATAATGGCTGTCTTCCCAAGCAGGTCACGATTTCTAAAATGTTAAATTCAGCAACAATGGCAGAAAATCTCATTTTTGATTTGAAATTCCAATCGCAGCGCAAAGCTGGAAGAAAGTACATTCGACAGGCATCAGCTCTCTCCTGGACGATTTCCTCCTAGATGCGCCTGGCATGACCCTTCCGATTTATGATTATTGTTATGGCCACTATTTCCCACAAATAATGGCGAAGAATAAACGGTGTGCCACCAAAGAGCATCTACGTGCCGTTCCGGTGGTGGTTTCGATTGTGTCCCTGGTTCTGAATCTCGTCTCTCTGTTCTAGGCTGCCGATATGGAGTATGAGCAAACACTTGATGCATCATCACCCCCATACATGCTTTCTATGTGTCTAAAGTACCTTTACCATTAAGTGGCATCGTTCGGCAAAATATCCACAGAACCTACCGCTCATGTCTTTATCCACCTGTGAGGAAGAAAATTTTTCTGTGCTCTGGGAAATAATCAATATCCACAATGCAGTCGATGGACCCAGCTCAAGCGGCAGCAAAATCGACTCCGAAGAATGGCTTCTCCCGTTGAAGTAGATATAAAAATATAACGTTCAATTTGGCCGAATAAAATTTCATAGTGAATTGAGCATTTCGTTATCGAACGCAGCACATACATAGCGATTCAAACGACGACGACGAAGCGAAGTGGACAATTGTGCCAATATTTTGTCATTGCAGACCGACCGACCGACCGGGTGCTGTGTGCAATTTTCAGCAAAAGTCGATGCCAAAGGCAAATTTATAGCAGCCGAACTGTGCTTTCCGGAACACAGGCACTATTTGGTCACTTCCAAAGGCCATTCCACGGTATTGTGCTTTCATTCGAAAAACATGAAAGACAATTTCAACATGCAAATTTGCTCGGACAACGACTGCGATGACGACTACGGGTGACGACAACAATTGGGAGCGCAGTTTTGAACTAGTCAGCTTGTGGCCAGGACGAAGCTTCCGGTTCTGTGCCCTCCGGATGGAAATATGGCCTAGACATGTAGAGTTCGAAGATTGACCGAATCGATGACTAGTTCGACGCTGATGTGGATTGTTTTTCTATTCAAATAAACGAGAGTCGAATATGTTGGACAGTTGAATTGGCTCTTGATTAGAAGGATTCGGTCGAATTGATTAGTGGGACTTATTTTCGCTATTATGCTTGACAATATTCAGAGCTCTACGCAAACATCAATGCGAAAGCACCGAGCTTCGACATAAATATTTGGCTCGAGGAAACAACCGGTATAAGTAAACACATTTACATTTAATTTCACTCTTCGCATGAGGCAACTTTGCCCTGCGAGCTGAACTGAAAGCTTCACAAGATTTCGAAGGAAAACTCCAAGAAAGCAACCCCTCTCACTCTCTCTCGCTCTGTCTTAAAATGGGCGCACATACACAAAGCCACACATGTAGTACCAAATTGAATTAGGCCTCGTTTCCTTCATGATTTTAATGAAATAAAACTTAATGGGCTTTAGGCAAGTTTCCAACCGCAGCTTAAACGACCGTAAAAAGTTATCCCTCACTGACGGAGAAAGCGAATGAATGGCCTCGGTACAAAGATTTTTGGTGCTGAAATTAAATTTCCCCACCATCTATACACAGCTTTTTAATAAAAATCCAACGTTCACATGGGATTCGCCGACAGTTTTATTTAATTTCCAACTCCAACCGAGGAGAAAATCTTATTTTTGTGAGATAATTACTACAAGCCTTTGCGCGTACTCTTGGGGGAGAGCATTTCCATTTCTGAACGCAAAGAATTTCTCCAACTCTGTAACCAGGAAAAAAAAAAGAAAAAATAATACTAAGCTGCTTTTCGGCGAAAAGCTGAGGATACCGAAAGTCATTGCAGCAGAATCCTCCCGATGCTATTCTCTCGACACTAGTCATCATATCACACGTTATTTTTTCTTCGTTTTAGTCCTCCTGCAGAAGCGAGAGAAGGAAGAGACATTCAATCATAATAAAACATCTACTCCGGGCCTCACACGTAGCGTAGCTCGAATGGAACAAAAATGGGATGAACGAGATGAGTTCAAATATTTCAAGGCTGTAGGCATTTCTGAGTCAGTGAAATCATGTAATCCGGATCGAACCCACCACTCCTAGCACGAGGGTTGCCGCAAACCCCTCTCTGACTAGGCCGCTGTGTTCGGTTTTGTCATGTTCTACGAATTCATCTTTCGGCAAAAGTTGGTTAGCTTCTGGGAGGACAAAAACTGAGCAGTGAATAATTGAGCCCGGATGATTGAATCACGATGAATAGGTTGTTTCTTCTTTTTCCGTCTTTTCGGCATTTATTCTGGACCAATTCCATCTGATGGGCGAATCATACGGGAAATGAGAGCATTCAGAACTCTTGTTTTTCAGGAAAATGAATGGGACGAGTAGAGCTTCGCACTTTCAGCAGAACAGGCGAAATTCAAAGAACTACATTTATAGATTTTGCTGTCTTTTCCCAGATCAATGATAGTCTTCATTTATTTTTAATGTGTTTTCACTCTTGATCCTTTGGCAATTCCAGATTGTTGCTTGTCAAACCGAGTCTATTGTCAATTCTTAACGCGATGATTTAGATAGCGTACCGGTTTGGCTCATAATCCGAACAGGCTCAAATTCCGAACACTTCGTTTTTAAATATAAATTTACTGAACTTTTTTACTAGAAATAATTTAATACCTTAAACTCGCACCCTTTTTTAGGTTAACCCTTCCAATTCACATCATTTAATGGTATCAATAAAGCCTTTTTTAAATATGTTTAAGCTTTTGCAAAATAGTGAAAGTCAAAACCAATCCTGAACTGTTTGCGTTAGCAGAATCCTTAGAAAACAAGCATAAGTAACTTTTCAATTTTTCTTGTTGTTTTCACTATTTGGTTAACTATTTTCATGTTAAGTGCTACCTAAGGTATGCATCTACAGAAAATAAACGAACAAATTACCGAAAAATATCCATTAAAATAAGCAAAACAGTAGTGTTCGGAATATGAATCATGATTCGACGCATGATTCAAATTCCGAACAATATGTTAAAATATACTATTTTCAGGCAAACACAGCAATAATTTGCTAACTGGGCTAAGACAACACAAAATGTCGAAAGATACATGGTCTAAAGGCAAAAGGTCGAACAGACAAAAGGTCGAAAGGGACAAAAGGTTGAAAATGCAATACCTTTGCGAGGGAAGGGCTAAAAATCATTTGTTAACAAATGATTATCGGTCTTTTTCTATTGTTGTTCCAGAACCGTACTAACAAAGTGCTGGAAAAACAATGAAAAGGGCCTTTCATCATTTGTATACAAATGATTGTAAGTCCTTGCCTCGAAAATGTATTCTATTTTCAACCTTTTGTCATATCGACCTTTCGCTTTTCGACATTTTGCCCTTTCAATCATTGCCATTCTCTAAAAAGATCAACAGGGCATATAGTCACCATAACTGACCGTCAAATCGAGTTGTCACGAAGCGGAAAGGAGAAAAACAAAACTCTTGCGGTGTCGTGTGCTGTTTTTTACAACAAAATGAGAGAAATTAAGTTTAAAAAAGAAAATGTTCAACGCGCACAATCTCGAAGCGAACGGCAAATCCAATATCCAAAAGGAGAATAGTGACACCGGACCAGGTTCGTTCATGGTTTCATGAAGTTGAACAGTACTTAGTAAAGAACGGTTACTTGGGAATTTTGCCAAGCGTGGTATGTATACATATTTATTATTACATTTATGTATTACATATTTCAAAACCAGATTCTGCTCCACTACTGAACAAAGCTTTAAAGTCAATGGAGAACATTGATCTAATACTGATCAAAGGATTTCGAAAGTGTGGCCTGCATCCATGGAACTCTGAGGCCATTGACTATGAATCTTTCCCTGATCCAAGTTCTGTTTCCCAGAATGAACTTCAAAATAGAAGTGCTTCTTTGACTCTCGCCGATCCTGGGAATGAGCCTATCTCTGCCAGAGTGTTTCTGTGTGAACTGAATAGTAGGCTTTCACCAGAAACTCTGGAAAATTTTTGAGAAACAACGTCGAAATTTGATGTGGACCGGAGACCTCGAAACCTCGCAATTATTCAACTTTGGAGAAGCGTTCAAGATTTCGTGGAGGACCAGTAGAGTACTTTGAAATTGACCCATCGTTGATTGGCCTTGATTTTAACGCTGGATGCAGACGGTCTTGTTTTGTCAAGTGATAAGACTCCTCTTGAAATCAAAGGTAATAATTGGGAACATTTATCTTTAAATTGTTAGATGGAAATTAACAATCATATTTTGACGATAATTTTCAGATCAAAGCGGCGATTTAAACATTCCGGAGGATATTGATCAAAAACCTCACGATGAACTACAGTTGGAGAACGATGAAAACCTCCAGTTTATGTATGACGTTGAGGGTAAGTGAACAACAACTAAAATATTTTATCAGTATTAACAATATATTACTTATAGATTATACAACGGAATGTATTTCTGATACATTGGAGGATACTTCTCAACAGCAGGATAGTTCAGCCTCACCAACCATTGTCTCAGAAACACCAGAGAAGGTCACGCAGAGCAAACCGTATCAATTCGACCGAAACCCAGAGGCCCGCAAGGGTATAAGCCGGAAGAGACGTTGTGCAACAAGTGATGATTGGGTTGAAATTTTTAAGAAAGAAGAGGAAATCAAAAACCAGTTACAAATTGCAAAACGTCAACGGCAGGAAGAACGAAAACAGAAATCAGTACAAAAGCAACAAGAAAAGGAAATCAAGTCAGCTTCGAGACTTCTAAAGCAGCAAGAAATAGAAGAACTAAAAGAAAGAAAGAAGAAAGAACAGACTGCTCTTAGAATAGTGAAACAGAAAGAACGCTTGAAGAAAAATAAGCTAGAAAAAAGGTCAGATAAGTCCGTGACTACTGCGAAAAAAACTTGAAGCTACTAACCAGTTACAACACTTTCATACATGATTATATGCATATATTATTACTGTTATGAAGTTTTTTCCAGAAGCAGATAATTTACCATCTCCATGCAAAGCGCTAGGAGCGGACAGTAATTTCATTGCTAGAACAAATGACATGAAGAAAGTGTATTGATAGGTCCGTAAGGGAACGGCAGGCTTTTTGAAATTGAATAGATGTAAGTTTGGCATGAGCGGAAGGCATTTGAACGGTAGTATACGATCAGGCACATAACCCTTTGTCATCATTCTATGCAGGATAGGCATGGGAAATCTTTCTGACTGACAAAGAATTATGCAACCGATCGTGCTCTTATACTACCTGATTGCATTCTAGTTCTAGTGATTTGTCCGTCTCCTAATGCTGCCTAGCACGGGTGAGAATTATCCCGCTGTTGGGTTTATTTTTAGCATGCACCGCCTATTTCACACATTTGCTCTTCTCGTCATCTACAACTTATAGATCTCGGAGAGAACGACGGTGAGTGGTGCAAATACTGATCCCCACCAGTATGAATTAATGGATAAAAAATAAACCCAACAGCGGGAGATAATTTCTCACCACGTGCTAGGCAGTATTAGGAGACGGACAAATCGCTAGAACTAGAAACAAGCAATAGGTAGTATAAGAGCACGATCGGTTGCACTAACCTTTTGTCAGTCAAGGATTTCCCTTGCCTATCCTGCATAGGGTAGTATGACTAAAGGGTTATGTAGCCTGATCGTATACTACCGTTCAAAATGCCCTCCGCTCGTTTTCAAGCTTACATCTATTCAATTTCAAAAAGCCTGCTGTTCCCTTACGGACCTATCGATACACTTTCTCTTCATGTCTATTTGTTCTAGCAATGAAATTACTGTCCGCTCCTAGCGCTTTGCATGGAGATGGTAAATTATCTGCTTCTGGAAAAAACTTCATCAAAGATCGTTACTTCCGCGCTGGGGAGAATACAAAAATAACAATCAAAAGTGTATTACTGTTAGTTTTAAATGCTAACTGCATATCGTTACACTCTTACTAAAACCATTGTTTGATGATAAACAAAACATTACATAAAAATATCAGTTAAATATTGCTCATGATTTTGAATTCACTTGAATAAACTAACGCTTTGTGGTGTATAAGGGTGCAGAACAACTCCCAAGTTTTTATTCGGAACGCCCTTTTCTCCTCGTACAATTTAAAGAGAAAAACCTTTTCATCATAGTCTTGCCCATTTAAACTGAAATAATCTGGTCAAATGTTCACATAGTTCTTTGAAACCTCTACAATAATCAAAATTTAAACTTCCGGTGGAAGCATTGTACTTGCCTTTTTCAATGGGCGTAAATATCTTGTACTTTTACGTTATAGGGTGGATGATGTTTTCCACATGAATTATCTTATTATCGTCAGGGGTTAAATTAAGTCCAAGAACTTTGATTTTTTGGTATGAATGTACATCATATTCCAGAGCATCGGGTTGTCCATTTACCACGTTTAAAGTAGAAGGAGATATTCGCTCATCACCATGAGGCACCAAGAGTGAACAACAATGTTTTTGGCTAGAATGAAAGATGTGAATAGAAAGTGTTGAAAGTTCCGCCAGAGTGCGGCAGGTAGGGAAAATTAACAGATGTTTTGAAAATTGAGCGAAGGGCATGTATCCAATGGTACTCGAACCATGGACGTCAATCTGCCTAACATCCCACTGCAGGGTAGGTTGTAGGACGGAACAAGTCCGCCACTTCAACAGGCAAAAATTGACGCATGGAAAGACGCTCATGTACCACTGTGGCTTGTATAGTTTATTCTTAGCGATCTATTGTGTGCACTCTGTTTACTGATGCGCACATGGGAGAGGAACTCTTTCCTTTTTTGGGTTTGTTTTGATTCGCACCGAAAGGAGAGAGTTCCTCTCCCAAGTGCGCATCAGTAAACAGAGTGCACACAATAGATCGCTTAGAATAAACTATACAAGCCACAGTGGTACATGAGCGTCTTTCCATGCGTCAATTTTTGCCTGTTGAAGTGGCGGACTTGTTCCGTCGCTACAACCTACCCCGCAGTGGGATGTTAGGCAAAGATTGACATCCATGGTTCGAGTACCATTGGATACATGCCCTTTCGCTCATTTTTCAAAAACATCTGTTAATTTTCCTACCTGCCGCACTCTGGCGGAACTTTCAACACTTTCTCTTCACATCTTTCATTCTAGTCAAAAACATTGTTGTTCACTCTTGGTGCCTCATGGTGATGAGCGAACATCTCCTTCTACATCATAATCGTTACTCCTCGCACGGAGAATACATAACATAACAATTAATGTACACGTTTAAAGGTTTAGAGAAATTTAAGACCTCTCCCACCCCTTGCGTGAAAAATCACTCAAAAAATATTTCAAAAGTGTACATGGACCGTGAAAATTTGCCAACCAGACCCTCCTTCAATATTACTCAGTGTTTACAAAGATTATTGTGATTACCGATGATTATTAACGATTACTCATGATAATATTCGATTACTCATGATTACTCATGATTACTTGATGATACATGTGTTTTCGACCCCAACTGGTTACAAATATCCAATTCTCGATCGATTCCTATTATGTTGGTTTTAAATTATAGGTACAATCCAGTTTTAAAATACTTACAGAAAAACCGGATCGCCAGGAACTCTGGAAATTGGTTAATTTCCGACCTAACATAATCTTAAGCACGACCAATCATTCTGGTGGTCCATTGCAGACCAAGATGATTAATTTCCGACACAGATAAAAACAATCATTGAATTTTCTGCGTTGTCCAATGCGCATGAAGGGAATGCTAGATTTGGCGGAAAATAAATGGATATTTCATGTAAATTTAAGCCATATAACGCCTGCATCTAGCCTGTTGTGTGAAAGATTGCAAGCATTGTTGTATGGCGCATGAAAGATTGCAAAGAATTTCGTTGTTTACGCCTCTTTTGCCTGAAAAGTAAATGAGGAGAAATTTTACGTGCTAGTAAATATTAATTATTTGTTTCTGTGTGGTTAAAATAACCAGCAGCATAACATTAAATGGATAATGAGCTGTCAGTCACTTGGTTTTCGTAAGAAGAATGAAGGGAGTTCATCACCGTTACCACATTCGGTGTCAATTGCATCTTAAATCTGCTAAAAAAAATACTTCTCTGATATTCAGGGTTGCCGGAACCGGTAATGCTTGTAACCGTGATATCGGTATCTGTATCCATAGGTACTTAGAGCGTTTCGGTTACTTGACTGGTTACAGAGTCACAGGTTGTCAAAGTTGGGGTCTTCAAAAATACCTTTTCCAGTTGGAACTAGCTCCTGATGGCCATAATGACCATATTCGAGTTTTCTGTACGTATTTTCAAACTGAGTATTCGTACCTATTATTTGATACATACACAATTGGAGTTTTGGCACCAGTTGGGGTCGAAAACGTTTATATAGGAAGTAATCAAGAATCACGCATGTAATCATAAGTAACCATGAAGTTATCATGAGTAACCATAAGCAATCATATGTAATCGCAATAACCTTTGTAATTATTGTGTAATCAAATAATCACGCAAGTGTTCATAAGTAATCATCAAGTAATTATGAGTAATCATAGAGTTATTATGAGCCACCACGAATAATCATGAGTAATCATAAGTTATCAGCAGTAAGCACTGAGTAATCAGAGTAATTTTGAAGGAATTGACAAGTAATCGATGCTGTAGGAAACTTATTGAAACAAAAACCTTCAATTTATGTATTTGCAATGTATAAGTGCAAATTGAAATGACTCCTAGAGGGTTTGAGCTGTTTGGTGGAATACCTGTAACTAGAAATTAGAAGAAAAATTAGTATCTTCCATTTAATTCCAACTACCTTTGCTTATCTTCGACAGATACGCGTATTTCGTCTACAATGTGCAGACTTCTTCAGTGTCTCGTACTAATAACTCGACTTAGTTAGTAGTAATAAGTCGAGTTATTAGTTCGAGACACTGAAGAAGTCTGCACATTGTAGACGAAATACGCGTATCTGTCGAAGATAAGCAAAGGTAATTAGAATTAAATGGAAGATACTAATTTTTCTTCTAATTTCTAGTTAAATTGAAATGGTTTTTTTTCTTTTCATTATGTTTTGCTTAATAGAGAGAGAGTAAGTCAGAAATAAGTCGCAAGCGACGATTGATTTCACCATGGGTCCTTAAATAATATACAGTGTCTGAAGTAGTGCACTGTAAAGCCCGTCGGATGCGCTATATAGCGCATTACTTCCGACATTATATAAAACTTATAGAACAAGTGTAAAATCGAATGTCACTTAATTCAGTTTCGTACTGTTAACTTGTTTAATAACTTCTGATTATTGTGATTACTTATAACTACTAATGATTATCAAACATTACTTATGATTTTTTATGATTAGTTATGATTACTTATTATTACTCCTGATAATTGTGATTACCAACGATTACATGATTATTATGCGGAATCATAAGTAATCTTTGATTACTTGTCACTTCAAAACATGCTGGAAACCCCATGTTTAAAACACATGATCCTTTCTATTGAAAAACGAGGGCGTCAAACGAATGGCTGGTTCCGAAAGCCCGGCAGTGCTGCACGTCCGTACAGTTCAACAGAAGCTAAATGAAAAGTTCTAGGGCAACCCAAGTAACAATTTAATTTTATTCCAGTCGTATAGCACTCCTGGCTTTATTGATAAAACTAGATTCAAAACTGTTTTGTCCACCAACACCTCCTCTATGGATCTTTAAAGCCAAAATGTGTACAAAGTGGCCCACTCTATAGACGGTTGTGAAAACAAATTAATAAAACCCTTACAAGACCACGGAGATTTTGAAAATGTTCTATTGAAAGACGTTATGACCACTTGAGAACCTCCATAAAACTTATTGGCTGCCATCAAAACCAGCATAGGGCCAAATGGCCACACCTGTCAAACATCACTGTGATATCGTGGTTGGTTTTTGTTGTTCTGCTTTGTTCGATTCTCTGCTCTACTGATTCTCTAAGAAGTAAATAATATCTACGAAAAAAGATCAAGTGTTGCAGGAAATTTTGTTTGACAGCAAAATATTCAAAATGAATTTTGTTTTTCATGCTCGTATCATGCTCCAAATCTTATGCGCATTTGATTTTATGGTGAATATTGGCACGATAAAAACTGAAAATTGATGCGTTTCGGAAATTATGCGGGTTTACAACAACAAACAAAACCAAATTGAAACAAATACCTATATCCGATAAATTAATCATGAATTTCCTGAAAATTATTGGAATTCAATCAGGTTATCTTGAAGAATGCCAAAATTGGTCTCCGATTTACAGTTCATTTGCATCACATATAATATTTGGTTAAATACACCAAATTTCCACATTTCAATAATTTCTTATATTTTAATATAGCGATTGAAAAAAATAACAGCTTTTCCAAAAAGCCAATTTATCTTCGCAATGGCTTCTATAAAACTATTTGGTAATTTGGTGACTTCCCTCATTGCCAATTTGCCGTTTAATACATTTACTGGAGGCAAAATGGTTTCAAAATTCTTTTTCAACTAATTTCAATAAAAACTTCTGTAATCAAACAAAAACAACACCATTCGATTCTTTAGACTTTTTCACGTAAGATAGGCTGTTTTCAGCCAAAAACTTTGGCAGCGATTGTAGCAGAAAGGGTACGAACAAAAAAATCTCAAATAATTGGAGAAATTGGGCAAAATAAGCCACTTTCCGAGCACGGAATAATATGAAATAGGATTCTATGCGGGCAAACCATTCAGCGGTGATTGTAGTAACATTGATGCTAACATAAAAAGTCACATTATTAGGGGTAAATGGGGTAAAATGGGCCATTTTCTGGGCTCGGCGCAGGCTGTAATTGGCACCATTCGATTTCTCAGTGTTTTTCATGTACGTCATGGTTTTTTTCATGTAGAAAATTCAGCGGCGCTTGTAAATATATGTATAAAAGCTTAAAAACACACAAATATAGGGTTAAATGGGGCGAAATGGACAGTTTTCCGATTCTGTAACTAAACGAAAATAACACCATTCGATTCCTTATATTTTTTCACGTTAGATAGGCTGTTTTTAAGCCATAAACTTTGGTAGCGATTGTAGCTGAAAGAGTACGAACAAGAAAATCTCAAATTAATGGGGAAATTGGGCAAAACAAGCCTTTTTCCGAGCTCGGAACTGAATGAACGTTTACTGCGAGTGTGTCAAAAGACAGTGTAAATCAGTTTAAAAGAACTGTTTTTGTGACAAAATCTACAGGTCATGAAACATTTATTGAAATGTGAGAGCACAAATTAATAATCAAATACGTACAAATATTGTGCAAAATTTAACAAATAAGAGACACATAAAAGACTATCAAATTTCAAAACAAAAAAATTATGAATGAATTTATAAACATAACACTGAACAAAAATTAATTACCATATTAATAATGAGCTAAATAGTGAACTCAAAAGTAACCAAAACATTTGTACCAATAGTTCATCAAATTAATTTAGTAAAACAAAAAATTTGAATTCAGAAAACAAAACAATAAAATAGATAAGAATAATATAAATAATATTGTAAAACTATGAATTAGTTAATTATTTGATCATAAAAAAATATGTATGAACGTTAATCTAATGCAATTGTAAGGAGAAATCAAAAGATAAATAAATCTATTGTTCAATCGTTATGAAGACAAGAAAAATAGACAAAAACCAAACCAAAAAAACAAATTTGAGTATTTAGTTAAATAATCATTTGAAAATAAAGATTTAAGCCAACTATGAATTAACTATTGCATATATTAATGAAAAAAATAATTTATATAAGAAGACTTTTAATTAAATATATATGAAATAAAAAAAATAGAGCCCGTTCAAAATTCAAATGAACCCATTTTTGCAAATCTCAAAACCGTCCCTGTCGTAGATTTCTGTATCCATAATTTTTTTTTAAATTCTGTAAGAAGCGTAGACTTTGACCCCATCCCTACTCTCATGAAAGTCTACGTGGTTGATGAATAGCTACTAAGGATTTTTTAGGATACTAAAATATCAGTAAATATATTAAGAAAAACTTTAAACATTTATAATTATTAGTGTTTGACTCAAAATAGGATATAAATAGATATGTTAAATCATGCATTGAAAAAAAAAATTCAATAAAAAGACAACGAAGTTGATTATAAAATTAAAAAATTAAATCATAATAAATATATAATTATTATAAAGATGAGATATGATAAATGCATGAGAAAAGCAGCCCAAAGTTCAAATTCATTAATTAATGAAACATTGAAACCAATGAATTGTCAAAATAAATAGATGAATAAAGTAATAAGTAAATGAAAATGTGAATGTGGGGGTTTTTGAGGCCGGAGAAAATTCTCATGATGGATCGAGACTCCTCCCTCGTCTTAAAGGTTGGTTCTCATACAAATAAAACACCAATTTTTGCATGATTAGAGAATTAAACAAGCACATGGAACCAAATTTGGCCTGTGGGGGTTTCTGAAGATAAAGGTTTTTTTATTGGTTGTTTGACACCTCTCCTTGGCTGCCATACAAATGGCATATTCATTTAGAAAAAAAAAACTTAAACGCGCGCCGGTTCTAGTAGATTTTCATTCATCTAGTGGCATGCGTAGTAAGGCTTGCATTGGGTTCAGCTTGTATATTTTAAATAATAAAAAAAAATCTCGACTACCTTATCATATAGTCGTATTTGATTTAGTAAACAAAGAGGGTAAGTAAGATTGAAACGTGGAACAGAGATTTGCAATCTGTCAGAGTTTCATAATATTTTGTTTGTTTGGTTTCTTATCCACAAATATTAGACTCGTTTTTTTTGTCTTCAGGGTGATCGTTTCTGCGACTGGCAAAACTACATGATGCCTTGGGAAAATTTAATCTATGAAAACAGTTCTACCTCTTGATCTGTGAGGTGATTAGCGTGATCTTTTTATGTTCATAATAAAAATTCTAACTTTTTATTTTGATGACTTGGAGGATTTTTTTCTCTTATAGAATTGCAATTTATTTAATTTATTTAAACTCTGCTGAAAAAAATTCACTTCTATTTGATCTACGTATCGTTTTATAACAGTTCTATTTGATCTACGTATCGTTTTATAACAGTACTCTACAAATCATCCTCCTCTACAAATTCTCCGATCAGATGAAATACACTTTTTTGCATGACTCGAGAACTAATCAAGCAAATGGAACCAAATTTAGTATGTGGTGGTTTTTGAAGACAAAAAATTGTTCTATGTTGATTGGGGGGAACCAATTCAAATAAAACGCAAATCCTTGCATAACTCGAGAACAAATAAGAGAAATGGAACCAAATTTCGCATGTGGAAGTTTTTGAAGGAGGGAAATGTTTCTATGGTGATTTGAGACTCTTCCGTCATATAAGGAGGAAGGGGGGAGGAGGTGCTCTCAAACAAATGGAACCCAAACTGCATAACTCGAGAAATAATCAAGCAAATGGAACCAAATTTGGAATGGACGAGTTTTTTAAGGCATGAAATGTTTTAATGGTGGTTCAAAGCCCCTCCTCCCTCTAAAAAAGGGGGCTCTCATACAAATGAAACAAATTTCAACCAAACATGAGAACTATACCTACTGCTTGCAAATTTGTATTCAGTGGTTTTTGGGACCAGGAAAGTAACTTATGATAGTTTGAGAGCCCTGCCGCTTTTAGAAAGGGTGGGATCCCATGCAAATGAAAAATAAATTCTTGCATAACTCGAGAACTAATCAAGCAAATGGAACCAAAATTGGTATGGGTGAGTTTTTGAAGGCTAGAAATGTTTTTGTGGTAATTTAAGACCTCTCCTCACTCTGAAAACGGGGGCTACCGTACATACGAAACATAAATTTAAACCAAACATGAGAACTATCCCTACCACTATGCAAATTTGTATGCAGGGGTTTTTGGGTCCGGGAAAGGATCTTATTATAGTTCGACACCCCTCCCGCCTTTAGAAAGGGAGGATTCCATTTCAATTAAAAACTATTTTCTGCATAACTCAAGAACTAATCAAACAAATGGAACCAAACATGGCATGTGGAGGTTTTGTAGGCAAGAAATGTTTCTACTGTGGTTTGAGACCCCAAGCAAAAGAAACCACATTTAGCATGTGTGAGGCTTTAAAGGCAAGAAAGGTATACAAATGAAATACAATATTCTGTATAACTCGAGAACTAATAAAGCAAATTGTACCAAATCTGGCATATGGAGGTTTTTGTAGATGAATACTTTTTCAATGCTTATTTGAGACCTCTCCCTTTTCTGAAGGGGGGGGGGGGTGTCTCCCATACAAATGAAACACAAATGTATGCATAAGTCGAGAACTAATCAAGAAAATGGAACCAAATTTGGCATATGGAGGTTTTTGAAGGGAGAGAAATGTTTCTATGATGATTTCAGACCCCTCCACCTTCTAAAAGTGGAGAAAGGGATCCAGCAAATGGAATCAAATTTGGCATATGGAGGTTTTTGAAGGAGAGAAATGTTTTTATGGTCATTGAGACTCTTCCGCCTTATGAAGAGGGGGGGGGGGGCTCTCAAACAAATGAAACACAAATTTCTGCATAACTGGAGAACTAATAAATTAAATGGAAACAAATTTGGCATGTGGAATTTTGGGTGAACAAGGAAAATACTCATGTTGGAGCGTCAACTTTGACATCAGCTGTAGTCCAAACCACTTGATGGAAACAGTTCAAATTTTGTCCACATTAATTTCTGTATTATTTTAAGTCATGAAAAAATTTTTAATATGCTACCAAAATTTTTCACAGAAATATGGTTTTTTGAAATTGGTATGTCCAAAAAGACTTTTTTCACATATGTTATGATAACTTGAAATTTATAAATTTTATCAACATAAAATGTTGGTCACATAAGGTCGAAACATTAGTTATAACGTTGTCAAAATTTCAGCCAAATATATTGATATTTGACAACGTTACGGAAGGTTGAACAACGCGTTTTTTTGAAGAAAATTTTGCTCGGCTTTTTTTTTGCTACTGAGTGTATGCGGTGAAGGGAGAGTTGAAACTTTTTTAGCCACCGCTAGCTTCCAGTTAAAGAAATTGGAACGGAATGTTAGATTGATTCCTTTCCAAATAAACTCCTTAACTGGCTTGGTTAATCGACTGCATAGCCAATACACAGTGGTACAGAATGTGAATTTTGCTGAAAAGATAGATTTGCATCCTACTTTGGATGTTTTGGAGTATAATTGTTTTCTACAAAGTCGTTTATAATAATTAGGCCCTTCTAGCCTGTAGCTGGTGTGAATAGAAAACTGTAGTGATCCTTATTTTCATAAAAAAATTGACAATCAAACTTTTTTATATGTAAATATAAAGGCATACATACTTTCAAGCAACTTTGATTGAATAAGTTTTTCCGTAGCCTTAAAAATAATAAAATAAGAGAAATTTTTCCAACATAATTTAGGGTGTCCCTTTTAAAACAACTTAAGACAACTTAACTGAGAAAACATTGAAATGAAAAACTTAAAGAAGATAAATAATTTTTAGAGGGACAGCCAAAGCTTACGTAGTAAAAATTTCTCTCATTCGGTCATTTTTAAGCTACAAAATTACTTTTAATCAAAGTTGCTTAAAATTTTATCATGTGTTTGAGAAGATATGTGCCTTTATTTTTGCACTGAAATAAAGACTACGACTGAAAATAAAGACCACGCTAATTTTCATTCACATCATTAGAAGGACTTTATTATTAGAAGCAACTTTGTAGAGGACAATTTTGATTCAAAACATCAAAATTAGGCTAAAAATCTATCTCTCGAGCTAAATCCGCATTCTTGACCACTGTGAAATGGCTGTCTAGCATCGCTTGCCTAGCCAAAGGCAGAAGAGCTAGCTTACTGGTGAATGTTTGTTCGCTGAGACGCACCTTAAAGTCTGTGATAGGAGAAAAAACGTGGCATTTGGTAAATTTTCTATCGCGACGAAATTTTAAGACATCACCTTATATTTGCGATATTTTCAATAGTTTAATATGAAAACATCAATAATTATCAATATTACAATTGACACGTAGAAATATTTCCAATCGATTGGGGCAAACATTTTGAACAAGTTTGAAGAAACGAAGGAGATATTAACGCTCAAAACCTGACCGCTGTTCTTGACGTTCGCAATAGATTTTTTTTGTTGTTAAATTGTACCTCAGTATAAAAAACAACAATGGCGTAGTCCTACGTCAAAAAGCAACAAAAATATATACGGTTTAATTAAGAAATGCAAACATTGACTAGCTTTTGAAACATATATTTTAAACTTACAGTACTTTCATGATAACCTGAGGTTTGTAACCTCAGTAGATCTTCAGACTAATTGTAATGTGAATTTTGACACAATCAGCAGATAAACATCAAATGGACTGATTAAACTGTAGTATACAGAGTTTGTATACTACAAACTATGGTAGATAAAGCCATCAAACGAATAATTATGATTATTGCACTCATTTTCAATCATTTAAAGTATCCTTCTATACAAATACCAAGTCCAAGCTTATGCTTATTCCCCTGCATATGTGGTCCCATTAGGTTGCTCGAAATATTCAATTAAAATCAACACAGCACTTCAAATTAAATCACAGTCTGCTGCCCGTGAGCAGTAAAGCTTCGTCCATTGCATTTCCTACGTCGGCAAATGAAGGTAGAAGTACGCATCCTTCAACTTGCTTTCTTAATGACACCCAGAAAATGAGCAACTTCAAAGCGTTTGACACAACTCCCACACTGCCGCCTCATGAGACCATCCTCCATCCTCCAGCCTTACTAGTCCTCGGAGCTCGGAGGGGTGGGAAAAATCACCAACCAAAGCAATGTTTATCCTGCCACTTAACAGCTTGCACAAATCTTGTTTGATGTGTCTTGTTTTTTCCGCTGTTTTCGCACATCCGAACATTTCCATCGTGTCGTCATCGTCGTCGGAGCACACTTAATATGCTGCCGCATTGCCATGCCGTATGACGCGGTTGACTTCGTTAAACGGAAGCGTGGCACTCACTCAGTCTACCGACTACTTCCACTACACTAACACTCCGGCACTCTGAAGAGGTGATTATGGCATCTATCTCTTATTTCGCACCGTGGTGGCAACCCCCCCCCCCCTCCCACCTGCGTGTCCACCGACGCCTGGAAGAGTGTGCTGCAAGTAGGTACTTAATCACAGCAACGGGCGACGGGTGGCGCTTGTTTGCGAGCGCTTTTCCTTTTCTGTGGCTGACAGTTTTCGGCTGTGTGGAAATCTTCGCTTTGCGGTGGATTTATTTTTTGAATTGCATGGTTTTTTAATTCCATTTTATTGGGCGGAAGATGAAAGTGCATCTATAGGAGGACAAGAAGAGAAAGAGTTTTACCTTTTCCTAATTTTCTTCGGTGTGAATCGTCGATCCAACTGATCCTATGTAGACATTCGAAGTTCATTTCGAGATTCCATTCATTGACTCTGTTTAGTGGAAGACATTGTGAGTAATCGGTTACCATTGGTCGCGTCCTAAATTCTTCTGAAAATAGCTGTCATTGTTTTTGCCTTTTGTACCCCGTCCAATCACCCATACTTTTGTCGTTCGGAGAATCCAACCTTCACTGATTTTCCACCTCGCCGAACGTTGGCCTCGGTTGCACTAAGTGGAATTGAGAGGAGACAGTCTAGACCAAAAAAAGAACGTCCACCGTTTCACTCAATTCACGAAGCAATCATTTCAAGGAACTTCCTTGCGCTCCTGACAAAGAAGGGTATTGCGATCGCTTGAAAATTCAATTCTATTGGAGGCCCGCAGGGTGAAGTGTCACTTATCGTTCGACTCAGCTCGACAAGTTTACAAAATGTTTGTGTTCTAATGTGTGTCTGCATGTGTGCGTGAGCTTCCTGTTCTGTAGTGTTGTTGAGTAGGCACCGTGTGAGACTCAAGCAAGCAGTCTACTAAAACAATCCTTAAGCTAATATTACATTGTTTGACAATTCGCCAAATATTTGTCCCGTTAAGTTTTGCCAAATAATTTTGTTTGCAAAGCTGTTTGTCCACACTATCACACTTTGATTATTTTTGGCAAATGTTTGACTCAAAATTGTTTGGCCAAATATGTCCATCGATTGTTTGCCCAACTTTCGTTAAATATGTTTGATTACGTATTATACTGTTTGCAAATTATTGCATATACACGGAGAATAATATATATTTCAATCAATCAATGATATTCTAAAATCAACTATATTTCTTGAATTGATTTTGTTGATAACCCATGTGCAAGATTGTAAAATTATACATTTCAAGTTGATTTAACTAATATATGCTTGAATCAACTTCAGAATATGGTTGATTCAAAGATACTTAAATATGCTTGGGATCTGTTAATTTTTTTGTGAATAAGATTTTTGGTTTCGAAATCGTTGAGAATGAATTTGTCATCACATAGTTTGGGATCGATCAAAGACTGGTTCTGTTGATATTTTTATTTTTCCAATAAAAGTACCAACAATCAATATGAAACTGGCAATTTGGAATTGGTTCACTGTTGTAGAACTCCTAGGTTTTATTTTGACACAATATTTGAGGATGTGTTGGTGTGATTTACGTTGTTAGGTGCGAATCATTAAGCTTGGGACCAAGCTAGGTACCGGTGTGCTAGTACTTGCTGAGCCAAAAAATAAATTCATTTTCTACATGACTATCCGTTCGCTGATAGTACTGTTAAGCCCAACAAACTTACACCATTGAATATTGATGTTCTTGTTTACATGATGTAAGTTAATAAACGTTGAATCTAATTTTAAGACCTTCCTCCAATTTTTTCCTCTTCGGACGCCACGATGAATTTGCAAGCAAACTGAAGACTACCAGGTTGTTGTTTCTATTGTTTTGTATAGAGTCTTCAAGCATACACACTGGTTGAAAGTTATTAAATTTATGTTTTGATTTAACCCTATGGCAAGTAACCTTATGGCTCTTTAACTATAAAGCATGGTTCATTCAATTCAAAAATTACTTCGAGCTAAACATATTTCGTTGTTGAAACAAAAATCTGTTTAATGTAGGTATCATCCATCAAGATTGTTATTTCAATCCCCCGTCATTTCATTCCATGAATATATTTATTTGGTTGTTTATCTGTCGCGCTGCTTTTATCCAAACAGTGTTGTAATTAGATTGGGAATTTTTTTGTAAAACTTAAAAACTTTCAAAAAAATCCAGAGAATTTAATGGTATTACAGTTACACTAAAAGAACTTCTGAGAACTAAGAAAAACCAATTCCAAAGAACTTCAGTTGGGGCTCGCGAATTTTAATAAAGTTCCAAAGCAGCAAGGAAGTCCCATCAATTTCAGATAACCCTCTTTAATTTCAGAGAATCCAGGAAATTCAGGAAAGTCCCCTAAACTACAGATAAATACTCAAAACTTCGGAGATCGATTCACTGAACTTCAGAGAAGTCCTTGGAGCTCAAGACCATTGATATGCTGCAGGTCTTTGGAATAATTTCTTAACAACATAACATAACATAACATAACCGGTATCATTAAAAATATCAGAGATACGGGACTTGAACGGATGATACCTACAAGTTCTAGTAAATAGTTCCTAATCGTTGTGAAGTTTTAAGAAAATGAACTTTTCCAAGATCTTTCATATCCTTAACCCATTTTCGCCGTTTTCCAGAAAACATTTTTTTTCGACGATATCGTATCAAAATATAAGTCTTGTGGATGCATTAATGAAATTTAGCATTTTTAGAGATTTTATTTTGACGGCGTAGGAACACTGCGTGACAGCATATTGGTGTATACGCAACACTGGCGCGTTGCTCTGACAAAATAGAATGCAACATACATTTTAAGCTCAAATGGTACACACTCAGCCACACCCTAATGGATGGTTAACTAAGCTAAAAATAATGTTTGGCCTTTTGTGAACATATTCCCATTGTGAAACGACAAAAAATATAACTAGTAAATTCTAGTGTATGATTGAAAATTGTGTCCATAAGACATGTACCAACTCATACAATGCAATTTGTGAATTTTTTTTTTTTCTATTGGTGTGTGTTATTGCCCACAGTCAATAAGATAGCCAAAGGATATACCTTTCAAACAAACCAATTTGTTTTGATCGTATTCAACGTACACATGCATACACGAATTTTTTTTCAAAACCACTGTTGCGTAAAGGGCGATACGGACAAAATTTGGTCAATATCAACTTGACGTATTTCTTTCAATTTTGCATTTAAAAAACCTGAACACCATCATTTTGAAGGTGTGTGTGTGTAGAGAATGTTGCTCCAATTTTGATTTTGGAATTCACTCTTCAGTTGTCGCACAATGCCGTCCAAGCAAGAAGAGCAGCGTATCAAAATTTTGCTCGCGCATCGCGAAAATCCGAGCTCGCACGCAAAGTTGGCAAAATCGCTAAAAGTTGCCAAATCAACCGTTACAAATGTAATTAAAGTGTTTGGGGAACGTTTGTCGACAGCCAGGAAGCCTGGATCGGGGAGAAATCGAAAACCGGAAGCCGCTGAGACGACAAAGAGAGTTGCCGGTAGTTTCAAGCGAAACCCTAACCTATCTCTCCGAGATGCCGCAAATAAGCTGGGTGTATCGTCTACAAAGGAGCAGCAAATCTCGATGCCTTATCTTCTGGTGCATTACCACAAACCAGTTGGATCGCTGCGTTGATGATAAAATTTTGTTATTAAGGTGTTTGAAGACAGCCTTCCAGTCACGTTGATTGGCCGTTACAAATCCCGGATCAGGTTTTAGCGTCAGAAAGTGGAGATATATTGCTTGAGACGATGCTGTACTGATCAATTGATGAGGT
This sequence comes from Aedes japonicus, assembly GCA_034211315.2. NCBI lineage: Eukaryota > Metazoa > Arthropoda > Insecta > Diptera > Culicidae > Aedes > Aedes japonicus. The sequence continues at coordinate 120,352 of JASCZW010001737.1, forward strand.
AACTGGGACATTTCGGTTTGCAGTAGCCTAATATGGTTAAATATCGCTGGTACTGGAATGTTTGGATTCTCTAGGAACCTACTCATAAATGGAAGTTGTCTTGCCGTGCTTATCGCACGGTTTAAAAAGAGTGCCTTCGATTTTGTCTCTGGACAATGCAGATTCAGACCACCTCTAGATTTTGGGAGAATCAAATTGGCAAAGGCTATTCTTTGTAGAGCTTGGCCATACCAAAGGAATTTTCCGATTTCTGCCTTAATTTTTGCGGCAAATCCTTTTGTGAGTGGAATATTTGAGGCCATATACCAAAGTTTTGAGGTGATATACGTGTTGATAAGTACGACTTTTTGAATTATATTCAATTTCCTCGGGTGATGAAACCAAAGTCGGGTTTTCAATCCGCTAAGAACGGACTGCCAGTTTAATTTTTGAACTAGTTTGATATTGTTTCCAAAGCGTACTCCCAAGATGTTTATTACGTTTTCGATATTTAGCCACTCCGTGTCTGTCGTGAGGTTAACGTTGCCGATCATTACTGCTACAGTTTTCTGCTTATTCAAAGTTGCACCGGAAACTGAACCATATTCATTGAATATAGTAGCAACTTGTATTACTGCTCGTTCGCTGTCTAGAAACATGGATATGTCATCCGCGTAGGCGTTGATCACGGCGTTAGGAAATTTGTTCAAGATGGCATCTAGTAGTGGTTGCAGGTACAAAACAAAAGATGCATCGAAAGCGGATCACCTTGTCGTACTGATCGTTTAATTTTGAATTCCTGTGTCAGGTGACCATTGACCAAGATTTTAGAATACGATTGGCTCCAAATCGTGTCTAGTAAGTTGACAAAATTCTGGTTGAAATTCATTCCTTCCAGAGTTTGTTTCAGGAAATGGTGATTGACTCTGTCAAATGCATGGTCCAGATCAAAAGACACCAGAAGTGCACTTTTACGGTGTTGTTTGAGTTGACAGATTCTATCGTATATACGGCTTGTTCCTTCGAATATAGTTTTCTTTCCATTTGAGCATTTTTGGTTATCCGTCAACACCAACGGAAGTAGAGAATGTATTCTTCGTTTGAGGATCTTTGCCAAGACTTTGTAATCAAAGTTCAAAAGTGAAATTGGACGATATCCTTTCGCACTTCTGTCACCACCTTTCTTTTTTACCAGAACTAAGATCCCATCGTAGAATTTTTCCATTGCTAATCCTTGAAGTGCATCATTGATGACATTAGTGAACTCATTGGAAATAATCCGCCAAGCCTTCAGATAAAATTCTTTAGGCAGCCCATCGGAGCCCGGAGATTTTCGGGAACAACTTTCTTTGATGGCAGCTAAAATTTCGTTTTGATCTACTGCGTGCATCAGATTTTCATTTACACGGTTATTTTGCGGAATTGCTTTGGCTGGCACAAAATCAGTTGGAGGATCAGCATCTTCAGTGGAATATAAGGTTTCAAAATATGATCTGATTGATTCTCTTATTTGAGTGTCGTCTTGGATTTCGGTACCATCGTCTGACTGCAACGTTAAGATAGATGTTTTGGACTTCTTTCCATGGATTTGAGCAACGTGGAACAGCGTTGTGGATTCTCCGGAGATATAAGTTTCGTTGTTTTTCCGAAAATTATCCGGAAAACTGTCTCTGCAGACGAAGCATTTGTGATTTAATGTGGTTGATCGTACCAAGCTGTTCTGGATTGCCGTGATAGTTGTCGTATGCTTCTTTCAATAAACATCGATATATCTCGATCGCATCTCTAAATTCTCGGTGGACAATTGAAGTTTTCCATTTCAAAAACGAGATAACTTTAGGTTTTGTATAGATAACCCACCATTCTATCCACGAACGATAGTTTCTTCTCGAACGTACCCAGTATTCCCATTTTCTAGACAGTTCGTTGAGGACATCCATGTCATCAAGGATGTGTGATTGAAGACGCCATACACCACGGCCAATAGGAGTTCCTAATTGGGGAAAGACAATACGCACTATGTATGCCTTATGATCCGAAAACGACGTAACTGCAAAATGTGTCGTGCGGAGCTGCGATTTCATTGAACAAGATATTAGTATTCGATCAAGGCGAGACGCTGCATTCGATCTGATGTAAGAAAATTCGACTCTTTGCCCATTTAATTCATCCCATGTATCTACCAGTTTTGCTGCACTCATAAGCCGTTTACACATCGGACTTATGCTGCTACCACCTGTTGCATCTTTTGCATTGACTACTGCGTTGAAGTCGCCACCAAGCACAACATGCTCCGTAGAATGATGGAGATAGTGTGCCACAGAGGAGTTGAAGAAATCTTCTCTAGCTGCTCTATGTGAAGCACCGGAGGGAGCATAAATATTGATGAACGTGATTGATCCAATTCTCAACGATATTATGCGGTTATCTATACTTTTTTCTACATTATGCACATTGTACTGGTCCCTAAATGCAATTCCTGTACCTCGCTGGTCGGCATCGACGTTGAAAATTATCGTAAACCCTGGTAACAATAGCTGTTCATTCTGCACTTCTTGTAGAAAAATAATATCTAATTCTGACGAGCGGATAAATGATCCCAATGCATCAACTTTCGTCTGGTTCGAGATATTG
>JASCZW010001738.1:0-126140 GCA_034211315.2 Aedes japonicus
TTTATTTATTTTTATTTATTTTTGACACTTTACCACTGCTTTGGCATTCGTGTCATTTTTTTGTAATTTACAACTAAATACTTTTGTATAAATTGATTTCTTCTATGAACTTAATTACTGCTATTTCTCAACTATTATTGTTGCTAAGTATATCTGCAAGGGTTCCTCTGATCCTGCCGTTTCTTCGAGCGCCAGTGAATTCTATACAGTCCATTAAAATGTGTTTAACTGTGAGATGCATTCCGCAGATTGTGCAAGTTGGTTTATTATTGTTCTCCAATAGGTACGAATGAGTCAGACGGGTGTGTCCGATTCGTAATCTTGTCAGAACTCGTTGCTCAGAGGCATTAATTCTGTCACGAAATTTGACTGCACAAGGTTTTATTCGTCGTAAAAGTGCATGCGACTGTTTCCAGTTGTTTTCCCATGCGCACCATATCCGGTTTTTAACAAATCGTATGGCATCCTGCGCCGGGACAGCTATATCAATTGGTGGTTCACGGCGCGCTTCATTTGCTAGTCTATCCGCTTCTTCATTTCCAGGAATTCCCGCGTGTCCTGGAACCCAGCTGAATACTATTCTTTTTTCCTGAACATCACGTTCTACAGCCTGAGGGCTTCAAATGGTGAGTTGACAACTTGGCAGGAGGGTGCGACCGACCTCTGGTCCTCACAAGTTCCTACCTCACGCCTCCACGAGTCATATGATCACAAAGACTGCCAGCTGAAACATGGAGACGCTGGTTGGCGTAGCCTGGGCAATGTTGTCAATCCGACAATAGCGAAGTGAGGGGTGCGACCGGTACATCATATCATAATTTTCCATTCTCATATCTTTCAGGTCTTCCAGGTCGTCAGGTATTACAAAATAATTTAAAATTTAAAATTCTTTTTTTCATGGCGGTCATACATTGCCTAAATTTTCTGGTTCATAATGGATGCGCAAGTTTGTCTACAATTGCAACAAAACAGCAGTCGGCACACATGTAATTTTCAATTCATATTACAATATACCCTCACTATATATTTTATCTTATAGGACATTGTTTATTCATAGCCTAATTCTGTATATTTCATTACATGTATTACGCCAGAAAAGGTAAATTTCTCTCAGGTACCATACAGTTTAGGAGAGGAGGTCTTGCGGTTATAGGATGATCATCTTCTGGTAGAAGCAGCAGTAAGAATGGGGATCAATTTTCAGCTGTATCTAGCACCGTCAGGTGGCCTTCTCGAAAGTAGCAATGGATGTATATATAGATGTGTAGATACTAGTATGTGTTATTATATGATGCATGTTTTTTACAAGCTCTAGCATATTTTCATTAATAGAAATGTTGACGACTCTCTCGACCACTCAACCTTTAATTCCTTCATTATATTTTCCATTAAATGGCGTAATATGACCTTAACATTTCAGTACACGATCATCAACTACTATTTGAGCGGTTCAGAGGAACACAGCTGTTCATCATTATTAATTGCATATCATAAATATAATATTATGGAAGAAGTAATAAAATAATTAATAAAATTTTAATTGCTTCAGTTTGGTGATCCGGCCGGTATAATTATTTTATTACATTATATCAAATAATAATCAAAATTAATAAATGCTCTTCATTCCAGAAGGTTATATATCTATATGTCATGATTAAATACGTAATAATATAATATTATGGTTTTATATACAATTGAATGCTTTATTGATATTTATACCTCAATGAATAACAAGATGACCTTCACATTCCAGAGATACAGTCACCCATCAGTGATACAAAGTGGTACGAAGCTGCATATTATTATTACTGCCTTAATATTATTATTTCAGCAGGTTAATTAATTTAGTTTAACATGGTTATCATAGGCTCGTGAACTCCAACTATTACATAATTTAACTAAATATCCTTATATAATTTTTGCTCTACTATATAATCATATATAACATATTATTATTACATTACATCTATATTTATATAAATATAATAAATACTGGGTTGGGAGGGAGCACCAGGGTATCATTCAAGCTGAAACTGGACGATGGTTTGATTGACTGCCTGAGTCTAGGAGGGAACAAACAGTATCATTTCTTATCCTACCGATTCGAGTGTGGTGCTGCGAGTTCTACTCCAACAGTTTCAGGGAGAGTGACGCGCCCTTCTTAACAAGCCATCCTGTAGAAAGCTTAATGAGTATTGCGAGTTGTGTTATTCGATTTGTTGGATCATATCGTTGGAAGGAGATTCTTAATTTCCGTGGATTTCGTGTAAGTGTCTCTGCTTACGGGTCCACCCCTCCGTTTTTGGCCCTTCATACAGCGATAGTGCGAATTCAGATCGGTGGCCCAATTTGATCTTGCTGTTAAGTGGAGCTGCATCCAAGCCAAGGGCTAGAGGGGATGGTGGCTACCATACATACATACATACAACATCACGTTCTACAGCCTGAATCCATGGATGAGTTGATCGTCCTTTTCGGATAGCGTCTGAGCAACTAGCCGAATCGGTTATTATGATAATAGGTTCATTAAGGGGTGTTTCTTCTGCAGCTTTTTCCAAGGCAAAGGCTTCCGCTGAAAAAACGCTACAAATTCCAGAGCAGAACAAACCTGGAGCTTGAAGGTTTCGGACACTATCCCTGCACCCACCTTATCAAGGTCTTTGGAGCCATCAGTGTAGATTTTGTTGTATGCTGTGTACTTAGTAGTCATAAGCTCGATGAATCTGGGGCCTACTATATTGCTGGCAGTACCTGCTCTGATGCTATTTTTTAAAGTGTCGTCAACGTGAATCGTTGGAGCATACCATTTTCGGTTGGTTAGCCTTATAATGGGGCTAATGGTTGGAATTGACAATCCTGTAGCTTCTTGGAATAAAAATCTGGCACGTTTAACTACAGGGAGTTGTGATGCTAAATCATTTTTTTCCATCAAACGTTTTGCTAAACTGGCAATACGTTGAATGATTTTCTGGCGAAAAGGTATACTGTTTGCTTCCACCAAAATAGAACTTAAAGGGCTAGTGCGGAAGGCCCCTGAAGCTTGGCGAATAACTTCGTTATAAGTTGGAGATAAAGTGCATTGCAATGCGTCCAAACTTTGACTGTTTAATCCAATTCCATATGATAACTAAGAGACCACAAGAGCTTCGCCAACAGTACAAAGTTTCTTTCGGCTACTCCTCGCTAGGCGGCATCCCAGTAGACGTAGAATGTTTAGTCGTTGAGTGCAGTTTTGTTTAACTTCAGCAAAATGCTGTAGGAAGTTAAGATTTGAGTCAAACAGTACACCAAGTATTTTCATTTTCGAACTCGAGGAATTGGGTGCCGTTGACCTTGATGGTACGGCCTCGCTTGCGGTGGGTAGATCCACAGATGTGAAGGAGTTTAGATTTCGTGGGGGCTATGGTGAATCCTACGCTTGCAGTTCAATTTGTTACTGCGTTAACTGCACTTCTAAGCTTTTGACGTACTTCACCAGAATGTTTTCCTTTTGCAATTAAGATCACATCGTAAGCGTAGACCAAGATATGGACATCTGGTGGGATTTTCCAAAGATTGGTTGCATTGCAACTAAGAATAACGTAACAGATAAGATGGATCCCTGTGGGACTCCATTTTCTGCCACACGAATGTCAGATAACTGCCCATTTGCTGCAACACGAAAAGTTCTATTGCTTAGAAAGCTGGTTATCATATTCAGCATTCGACCGCGTATTCTCCATTTTTCTAATGTTTTGAGGATTTCAGGTCGCCACGTCGTGTCATATGCTTTAGATATGTCTAGTGAGATTAATTCAGCATGTTGATTTGCATCCAGATCCAGCAACGCTTCTAATTGGGCCAAATGTAAGTCAGTTCCTTTGCCTGGACGAAAGGCATATTGACGAGGATCAAGCCTTCCGTTGTCTTCAAGTTCCATGGTTAATCGTCGGTTTATCATCCGTTCGAAAACTTTTCCCAAGCAACTGAGTAAAGTAATGGGTCTGTATCCATCCGCTCTACACCGATCACCATTGGACTTAGGGATCGGGATTATAACACCTTCTTTCCATTCATTTGGAAATACGCCACTTTCCCACACTCGATTATATAGTTGGAGCAGAGACAGCTTTGCTGCAAATGGTAGTCGTTGCAATAAGGGATAACCAATATTGTCGTTTCCAGTAGAAGATCGCCTGTCGAGAGCCCATAGTAACTCGTCCATGGAAAACTCTTGGTTGAACTGCTTATAGTCCTGTGGGCGTAATGAATTTGAAAAAACAAATTTGTCCGCTAGCTTCGCCTTGCGAAACTTTTCCGTGTAGTTAGCATCAGACGATTTTCTTTGGTACTCGTCAGCGAATGCATCTGCTACTTTTTTAGGGTCGTTTGTGAATCCATCTGTTAATTTGAGAGTAACTATAATTCTTTTCCTTTTACCCTTTAGTTGATTGATTTTGGACCAAACTTCACTACTAGAGCTGTTAGGATTAATGAAATCCACAAAGTTTTCCCAGCTTGCCTGTTTTGCTTCGCGAATTAGATTGCGACATTTAGATCGTGTTGCTTGAAACTCCTTTAAAGCTGCATTTTTACGAGGATCGCCCTTGGCAAGGCGGCGTAATGTCCGGAGACATTTTCTCCGTTCTCTGACAGCTTGAGCTACCTCTGGGTTCCACCAAGGAACAGATTTTGCTCCTATTTTTCCGCTGGTCATTGGTATGGTCGATTCAGCTGCAGCAATAATACAGTGTGAGAATTCGCCTGCCGTAAGGGTTTGTCCTGGGCGTAAAGACTCACTAGTAATTTCTTCATACCGTTGCCAGTCCGCATCGGTGTAAATCCATTTTTTCCTAATCCTGCCCTCAGTCGAGTAACCAGGGATGCCAATTAAAATTGGAAAGTGATCACTACCACCACAGTCAGGAATTGTTTCCCAAGTAAACTTATTAGCAATGGAGGCAGAGCATATCGAGACATCTAAAGCTTGCGTATTCCCCGATGCGGGGTCAACCCGTGTATGCGACCCGCTGTTTAAGACAACCATATTGTGGTCAACCACAGTTTCTATAATTTGGTTGCCCCTCTTGAGTGCCGGGTTGTGTTTATTCGTAAACCGACTACCCCAAGCAGCGTGATGTGCATTTAAGTCCCCTAGCACCATTATGGGTGTTGGGAGTTCCTCAATTAGGTTGCGTAGTTTGTCGTCAGCATCTCTATCATTTGGCGATAAATATAATGACACCACTGTCATCTCCACGGGCGTGAAGATTCTGACTGCCACTGCTTGAACATTGGTTTGAAGTTTAATCCTTTCAAATGGTGTCATGTCGTTCACTGCTAAGCCGGCACCTTGTCTCCCATGGGTTGAACCAGGGCTAAGTAGGAGCTGGTAGTTTTTTCCAAGATAGTTGGTTGGCATTTTGCTTGCTGCAGCGTTGGTTTCCTGCAGACAGGCTGGCTGGTACTTGGTGATTAGGATTTGCAGATCGTCACGGTGTGCGCGTAATCCACTTATGTTCCACTGTATGGCGAAGGTATGATGGTTTGTCGCAGAGTTATGGCTGAGCGACACGACACTGGACGTCTCCGTAACTGATTCATTTGGATTTATATTGAGGGTGGTTTGCATGTTACCAGGTGATGCAGGAACTAGAAAAGGTTGGATGGATGACGGCGATACCACTGATCTTGATCGGGAATTAATAAGGATACTTGCCTGTGATGAAAGGCAATCCACGTCAGCTGCTGCCAGAGGCTCTTCGGGTAGACCCGGAACATCTTTGGTCAGGGCTGACGTGGGAGGCCTCGCGCTTGGCGAATCATGGTGTGGTTGATGTATATTGTTGCACATGCAAGATTGTTGGTGATACAGAGCATCCCATAGCGCTGCGTCTGGTGTTTTAGCATGATGTTCACATTTTTCCAGAACTCCTTGCTTGATTGGATGATGCACTGTAATAGTGGGAAAATAATTCGGAGATACAACTGAGCCTGGTTGGAAACGAATCGATGTACTTGCCTGTAAGAATAGGCGGCCCACGTCAGCTGCCGCCAGAGGCTCTTCGAGTAAACCCGGGACATCCCTGGTCAGGGCTGACGTGGGAGGCCTCGCACTTGGTGCGTCTTTATATAATTGATGTGTTTTTTGTTTCGGCTTTTACTGGTGCTGGGTATCTGTATTTGTTGGTAAAGTTGATCGTACAGAGCAGAGTTACACGTTACTTCCGATGGTAATGGTGGAGTTACTTTTTCTCTTTTTGCCTTGCCGCATATCTGCGTTAGGCGTCGATGTCGTTGTTGATGGGTAGGATTCAATAGTATAAGTTGTGTTGATGCTGGTTAGTCTAGTTGATTTTCTGGTGTGATGTTTAAAATTGCTGTCGTTGGTTTTATTTCGATTTCCATACTTGTAGTCATTTTGCGTGTCAGAGTCGTCGTTCTTTTTGTTGCTGTCTAGGTTTCCATATATCATGTCCAGATTCATTGCCAGGTCAGGGGTAGTGTTGTTGCATTGTTGGTCTATTATTTTCTTTTAGAGTGGCGTTGTTTACTAGAGTCCGATAACGTGATTCCTTTCTTTCGCTCTGGTGAGTCGGGCAGGTCGCCTTTTTTGTTTTCGTTGCCCTTTCGTTTGTTGGCTCTTGATATGTCGAGGTCCATTCTTTCCAGTTCATTTTCATTTGTTTGATGATCGGGTTTTTTTTTAGACTTCTGGTGTTAATCTTTTCATGGCTGATATTAAATGATTGCTGCTGTTGTTGTGCTGCTGTTAGCGGTGCCACACTACGAATTGCTTTGTTTGTGGATGGTTCGTGACTTGAGATTGAAATATTTTCCATTGTTTCATTTTCCGATGCGGATGAGGCTCTTGATCGTGTTGGAGTTCGTATGTTACTGGTTATTTGGGTTTTTAGTGCTGAGATCATTTCCTTCAAAGTCTCAATTTCTTTTCGAAGAAGTTCGATGGTACGATCCTTTTCGTCATTTTGCGAGCAGAGCCTTGATTTCACCGCACTGGAATATGTTGGCCTTTGGTGTGTCAATCGAAATTCTGATCTAGCTTCGGCATATGTCAGTCCACGATCTGTCTTCAAGCGTATAATTGCTTCTTCCTCGCGATATACTGGGCACTCTTTGGATGTTGGGGAAAGACCACCCTTGCAGTTATTACATAAGGCTGGTGCCTGGCATGAGTTGCCTTTGGTCATTTCGTGTATTCCAGAGCAATTTAAGCAAACAAGTTGATATTTAGTCTGGTCACAGCGCTTCTTTGAATGTCCATAATTAGCGCAACGGTAACACAGCATCGGCGATGCATAATATTGGCGAACACTGATGCGTAGCAATCCAAAATACATAAACTCCGGCAGAACAGATCCTTGTATAGTGATTACTAGCAGAAATTCGGCGAACTCCACATACACCTTGATTTTTTAGATTTTCTAGAATGTACTCCTCAGTTTTATCAATAGTATCTAGATCATATAGTACACCTTGGATGACGTTCAACGTAGGATGGTCAATAATTTCCACTGGAGTGCGATCGGAGAGCTCGCGAATCTGCTTCAACTTTTCACAAATTGATTTAGATTTTGTGCGGAGTATATAACGACTACCCCGGGCTTCTTTAGATGCGTGAACTTTTCTGGCATCATTTACACCTAGTGCCATTATCACGGCATTGGCGATCACAAAAGGGTTTGATGGTAAACGTAGTTCAGCTTCGGGTTCGGTTTCGCCTTTGTTGTTTTTCGTTGTGCGGACCTTCATCTGCAGTGCGATGGTTTGACTTAGTTCATCTTCATGAAGCATCCATCCGGGGCATCTGCCACCATCAGGCGGATCGCCTGTGGGCGCACTTCGGCCGGCCATGGGGCCGGGTTTTCCAATTGGGAAACACTCTCAGTAGTAATACTATAAAACCACAAGATACACGGGTTTTCAGCTAGTCAAAGAACCTAGCTAGCCACTGACAACAGTCGATATGTTGATGAAAACTTCCAAGTTCGTAACACTGTAACTTCGGTTCAAATCTACTATATAACACTAAATTCACACTCTACAGGTGTGAATGTTCACCTGAGAGTTTTTGTACGAAGGGATTAAACCGTGATAAGACGATAATCCAGTATTATTCACAGCGCGAAAAGAACAGCCAGTGTTGTTTCGTATAGTGATAATTTGCGACTGATGATATGTACATACAGATGCAGAATAACAGTGTGACGCGATCCTTTAAGGCTTTGAACCCAGATGCCGTACTATATAACTATATTTGTGTATTGATTTTTCGATAACCCATGGTCATGATCTAACAACCATACATTTTAAGTTGGTTTAACTAATGTATGTCTAAATCAACATCAGTAAAATATGGTACAATGATTACATCGAAAAAAATATTGTTGATATTTTCACAGTTGACTTACATTACCAGTAAATTCAACCATGATTATACATAGCTGAACTAATTGAATAACAATAGTTGGTTTGAATATGCTTGGGGTCAGTCCAATTTTTATTCTGAATAAGATTTTTGGTATCGAAATCATTTGAATGAGAATGCAGGGCGTGAATCTAGTTTACATCCTGTATAGATCATTTAAATTAGAAGATATTTTTTCGAATGTAAAAGATTTAAAACAGTACTATTATTGAAAGCACACAACAAAATCATAAATTAATCCTAAATTATGTAATGAATTTGAATTCATTACTAAGAAGAACTAAGTAAGCAGTAAGAACTTCATCCGATTTTCTTTTCCTTGAAGAGCGCCACGATAAACTTCTGAAGCAATCTGAAGCGAGCAGGATGTTATATTTTTGTAGAGCTGCTTCAGATATACACACTGGTTGGAATTATAACATTTTTGTTTTGATTTAACCCTATGACAGATGTGCATAAATGATCGCTCTTTTAACCATGAAGTATGGTTGATTCAATTCAAATATTTCCTTGAGCTAAAAATATTTTGTGGTTGAAAGAAAAAAAAATTCTCTTCGTTAATGCCCTTGACTAGCCCTTACTAGCGCTACGTAGTGGTGGAATTCCGAACAAAACGCTTCATTTTTCGAATGCTCTTGACCTTCTGAACAATTTTGCTCAAGACCGCACCTTTGCAGATATTAAGAGTCTCGAGATATGCCAACATGAATGTACTTGTATTATCCCCACTTATCCCCACACACATTCACTCCGGTCCTATTCTTGTTACACAATTTTTTTTCGAGATTACGCCGACAAAAATGCATAAAATTTCTTTGGGTGCAATATCGCAGCCAATTCCATGCAGTAACACCAAATCATCAATGCCCAAAACCATCGTCCAGAGGCTGTATATTGATCCCACTCTCGCACCGTCATGAACAATCGAAGCAAAGAACAATAGTTCCTATTGGAAGTGGTTGGAATAGTTCTGTTGTGTGGTTGCCGTCCTACCAGTAGTGATCGTTTTCGACAAAAGTGCACAAGCTGAATTGGTCTAAGTTGGCGAGAAGACCAAAGCGAACGAACCGCGTGGAAAACTCGAAATCTCGCTCTGAACGTGGCCGACGGTCAAGTGCAACACCAGCAAGTTATCTAGGTGATACTTGGGTGCGACATACGGGTAGAGCCTAACGAGACGATCGTTTCAAGGTCACGGGCACAGACTACCGGCACCAAGCAGGCATACTGGCATAATTCCACCTGGCAACAGTGTTTCGCATGCAGTCACGTCATCAGGACCCATAAGCTCCAATAAGAATCCCGGAGGCCTTTGCAAGAGGGCCTTTTATTTATAGGCTCCAAACCCTGCCTTCTCGTGTTGGCGACTATTGACGAATTCGAAGCAGCACGTGGAGATTGACCATATGACCACAACACGACCACACCGCTACGTTCCACCAACGCGTTGCAGCGGGCTCAATCCACCTAATCTATCGAAACCGCATCTCTTCGAACGAGCGTCGATCCATTCAACGGTCAGTAGGTGTCCCGCGACATATCGGTTGCTGCAAGAGCGACTAACCCCACACAGGCGTGTGACGCAACAACCGACGGTGCATCGGTGCAGTCCGTGCGACATTACAACGGTGCGAGAGGTGGTGCAACAGTAGACGTGTCCGGAGGGTCGCGCAACAAGCGGCAGCACGTCAAGCAGTAGCTTCGTCGAGGAGACAGCAGAAGCAGCGTCATGGGGCCCCCAGCAGAAAGCGCTGAAGAATTTGCATGTGCAGAGAAGATTGTATGTATGCCCAATAGAGTTAAGTTTTCCACGACAGCCCGCTATAGTTTGTAGACAGAACCACTTTGTGTCACGCATAAATGAATTTTTGCATGGATTCATTCACTCCTCTATCGGCTACCACCACTCCTCATAGACCATTTAGAGTAGCTAGCCGGATCGCCTAAAGAGCTTTAGCTTAAGCAACAGGTGTGATATCACCCGATGAGGTATCTTGAATGGGAATATTGCATGCGTTATTTGTCCTGCGTTAAGTTACAATAAAGATCGGAAGAAATCAGAAAATTGTAACATTTTGTGTTCTGGCCTTGGAGCCCTTACTTGACTCTTATAACTTGATTTGCTATCCACTCAACTGTTTAGAAAATCTGTTAAGCGTTTTTCATTGCAAAAGACTTAACATGTTATCAAAGTTTTTTTTTTACACGGATTTCGGAATTAACGCGGTTTTTTTACAAGGGTTTTTTTTTGTACACGGTACGTTTCCCCCGTGTAAAAAAAAACCTTAGGGTATACCACAAATGTTGAAGGTTTTTCCATAAACGTAGTAAATTTGACTAGAATTTCATGGTAGTTTAGAGATAGACATAGTCGGGCAAAGTTTTTACTACAAGATTTTGTTCTGTGTAGTTACTGATATATTTGAATAGAAAATGAAACCAAGTTCGGTATTGTTTTCCAAGAGTGTGCAATAGTATGCATTAATAAATTGCACTCAATAATATTCAGCGATTGTGAACGAAGAATAAACACCACTAACTGGATGTTTAAAATTCCCTTCTGAAGTTTGGTAAAAAAAAAAACTCATTCCTCTAATGGTGGTCGCTCATGCCGATCGATACCCTAAGTGGTGCGATGTCCAATCTCAACTAATTGCTCATTTAGCATCTCTTTCATTCAAAGGTGACTCATTAAAACAGCATTACACCAATTATTGCACATCCCTTTTTTTTCCTCCTCTCGGCTGATGATAAAATTTAATTTTTGGGATTTGGCTGTCGCATATTTCAATTTCTGGTAACATAATTAATTTTTCATGACGGTATGAACATAATTTATAATTTCATTGTAGGTCGCCCAACCATTCCGAAATATATTATTGGTGGCCATATTCAAACCGAAAGTCCGACTTATTGGCACTGGATTATTTACGCTATTTGCCGTGGCTTCAATTCTGGGTGATTGTATACTTAATCGTTCATAAATGAGCAACCGGATCGATAATTTTTTTCCCAATGCGTGAGCACGTAACACCAGAAGTGCTAGCTCATGAATCTCCAGTTACTCTGTGCATAACTCAGCGTAACACTTTACAGTATACTTTTCGTATTATTTCAACCCTACGTTATCAGATCTCTCGCTTGGAAAACTCCCTCTTTCTAATCTCCCAACGCATCCAGAACCCATCCGAGCTTCCAGCACCAGCAGCAACCGTGCTCCATTTTTTTTAAAACATCAGATAGTTGAAAGATACATAAACTTTTAACACTACTCGTCTCTTGCTGCTCCGCTTGAAAGGTTGTGCTTATCTGAAACAAGGAAATCCACTCCGAACTCGGCAAGTGACCGAAAAGGTGAATCTACTTTGAAGCCTTGCCTAGTTCGAGACAGATTTTTCTTCCTTTACCCTTTCTTTTTTCATTTCCCGGAATCAAGACGGACTTCGAGGTTCAGTTCAAGGTGCAGAAAAAAAGTTTTCACTTTTCCTTAGCATGCTCGTTACCGACGAGGACGGACGGATTCTCGTCTTCTTTCGGTGAGTTTGCGATAGAGCCTGACAGAGGCATTTACGATTTTCTCAACTAAGGACTCAGTAAGGAAATGGGGTGTCAGAGAAGGGTGGAGGATTTAGGAGTGCTAGAAATAAAATTGTAGAACAAATAGGAAAAGTGGTTGCACTTATTTGTTCTGACACACGGAAACAGAAATTTATCTTGTCTGGGGCGGATACCTTTGAAGGTGGGGCTTGTTGTGCTAATCGAGGTGGTAGTTATTTTTAAGGTTCCTTGCTAACTTCTGCGATCTGATAGTAAAAGATTGCTTTTTGTTTTGTTTTCACTTGGAAAATGGAGGGAGCTTTCGTGAACTGCATTTTGATGATAAATCATCACATCAGTTTACTTCTCTGACAACTTTGTTGGCTTATCGTTGTTTTTATTTTGTTCTATTTAACATCGGTTTTCGAGTTGATCATTACATTATTTGTTCAGGAAGATAGATTTGAGCGTTTTGGTTCAACGCAAGGTACACCGGGGCACGATGAGGTGCAGGGAAAGTTGAAATTGAAGGCATACCAATTTTTTTTCACTGTGTTTCATTCATATATTTGATTTACTCATCAACAGTCTAAAGACTGGACTCGGAAAAAATGACACACAAAAATTATCACCAAAAATTCATTTTAAATCGGATACTTCTCAAATTTTCAGGGATCAAATAACTATATATTAACTATGTTTTGGCACTATTTATTTATTGATTTTCCTCCCCCAAGCTGAATGCTCGTACATTTCTCTTAACACTGCTCATGAGATCTTGGGCGAGGCATTGTGCATCTTCCTTACACAATTTCTCTCAGTTTTTCTTCAAAGCTTCATCGGTTTTGCCGCTTTTCCCGCTTTTCTTCAACTTCTTCTTCATTATCGCCCAAAACTTTTCGGTCAGACGAAGTTCTGGTGTACTTGGCAGGTTCGGCTCCTTCGGGACCACATTAACGCCCTTCGCTTCGTACCAATCCATTACAGGCTTGGCGTAATGGCACGAAGCGAGATCCGGCCAGAACAGCGTGGGACCACGGTGAGAGCGGAGGAAGGGCAGCAAGCGTTTCGGCAAGCATTCCTCTCGATAAATCTGCCCGTTTATTGTGCCGGTTATAACGAACGGCTTGCTGTACCGTCCGCACTCGCAGATCGCCTGCCACAACAGGTACTTCTTCGCGAATTTGTCCATCTTTCTCATCCGGAACTTTTCCGGAACCTCCATGCGGGACGTACCGACAAAAAACTCGAGGCCGGGGATTTGTTTGGTGTCCGCCTTGATATATGTCTCGTCGTCCATGACGAGACAGCCTGGCTTGACCAGCCACTCACGGTACAACTTCCGCGCACGCAATTTGGCCACCGTGTTTTGTTCGTCAGTCCGGTTTGGCGTCTTCATGGTCTGCTGGACGAACCACTTCGCCGAATTGACCTTTTTGGCCACGTCTCGGGTGGAATGGTTCGGGTTATTCTTAAAGTACTGCCTTATCTTCCGCGCCATCTCTGGGTATTCCGTTTTCCAGCTTCCAGCGCCGCTCGATGGTCTTCGTCTCCTGAAACATCTTCACAACGCAGGACACGGTGGAATGGTGGATTCCAAGCCTTTTTCCGATCCGTCTGTGTGACTGACCAGGATTATGGATCACCGCGCCCAAGATTTGCTGGCGTAGCTCTTCTTGTTTTGAATGCATCTTGAAAACTACTCGACAGATCCCATAAAATTTTGCACACATCAACATAATTCTAAACTAGTATTACCCAAAATTTTATTAATTTTTACCCACGCGATAAAAAGTTACACTCAAAACAAAGTGTCGCATTTTTTCCGAGTCCAATCTTTCCCTTTCCCCCCTTTCCCCCTCTAAATGATAAAACCAAACTATTTTAACGCTAACAAAAAACCATCAAAAGCTGCAGGTGTGCGTTCAGCTGTCCAAATTGCAAAAGCTAAGCATAAAGGAAGGTCAAGTAGAGGATTGCGAGCTCTCTTGAGGCTTGTGGCAGGTGTGCGTTCCAACCTGACCCAAACTCAGGGTTTGTGGTCGTTTATTCCATTGATACAATCTCTTCCACTGAGAGGCTCAGTGGATCTCTGGACGCAGGAGCAGGTGGGGGTCACCAAAAATTTCCACTCGTTCTGTTGTCGGCGAACTCCCGGTAAATAATACCTTTCGGCCATGTTGAGGTAGATAGCGCTCTTGAATTCAAGTCCATGCTTATCCCAATTTTAAAATCGGTGAAAGATAATGTTCCGGTTGGCCACCAACCGGATGACTTGTACATCTTCTGTACCAAGGCGTATCTTTGTTAATGCACAAATCTGATCGACTGAGACTTCTTTCGCTATCCGAGAAAGATATAGCCATAGCTTTGGTTTACCTGGCGCAACAGTAATAATAGCGATTGAAGAGGACGGCACACTGTCTGTTCCGACTAACAAAGGCAGTTGCTTACGCGGGATTGAACTGCGGGCAACCGTGCTGAATACCCTCCGACTTCTAGTTAATCTCAACGCAAAGTTTAACCACCGCGTTTAGGTGATTTCGGAGTTCTCGCGCTAGAGTTGATCAACTTTGGAAAATTTGTGCGGATCTCGGCCTTTAATTCGTCCATGGTTTCAGACTTCAATTTCAAAGATGGAATTGCTGTGCGAGTTGAATGCTTATTTCTGACAAGCCTTACAAACAGCACGTGTAGCATTACGGAAGCGTATATCCTCCGTTACTTTGTGTGCAATGAACAGTACCAGAAAAATTGGTCATTTTTCATCACTGCATCGAGCACATCAGACGCCACTCCACAGTAGGGATGAAAATTGCCTTACAAACTTCTTGAGATTCGACATGGATTTCTCCGATATCACCAGCACAGGAACGACAAACGAGGGACATTTCACTGTTCAGTTGGGTCTTTTCAACACTCACGCTTGGAATCAGTAGACAAGACCACCGCGTATCGAAAAACTGTAGTGCTTGGGGATAAACAACACACGCGGCCGGCACGACTGACGTATCGCAACTATGGAAGTAGAAACGATGTTCAGTCACTTCAGTCACTTCAGTTCAGTGAGAGTTCCGTCAACGCTAAAACAAAACAGAATTTTGCGGGTCGCCGATTCGCGGATCGATAATTTTGGAGGTGCCTTTGAAGCCTACATAGTTAACTGTACTTCACTGCGGATCACTTGAAAAATATCTAAACAGTGATACTAAACACAACGAGAACGGATGACATTTACATTTTTAAACAACCTGCCTGACCGCCTCCGGCGCCGCGTCGTTAACATTCGCAGTACCAAGTCGGCCTGCTTTATCATGAATCTCCAGTTACTCTGTGCATAACTCAGCGTAACACTTTACAGTATACTTTTCGTATTATTTCAACCTCTACGTTATCAGATCTCTCGCTTGAAAACTCCTCTTCTAATCTCCCAACGCATCCAGAACCCATCCGAGCTTCCAGCACCAGCAGCAACCGTGCTCCATTTTTTTAAAACATCAGATAGTTGAAAGATACATAAACTTTTAACACTACTCGTCTCTTGCCGCTCCGCTTGAAAGGTTGTGCTTCATCTGAAACAAGGAAATCCACTCCGAACTCGGCAAGCAGACCGATAAGGTGAATCTACTTTGAAGCCTTGCCTAGTTCGAGACAGATTTTTCTTCCTTTACCCTCTTTCTTTTTCATTTCCCGGAATCAAGACGGACTTCTGAGGTTCAGTTCAAGGTGCAGAAAAAGCTCACTTTTTCCTTAGCATGCTCGTTACCGACGAGGACGGACGGATTCTCGTCTTCTTTCGGTGAGTTTGCGATAGAGCCTGACAGAGGCATTTACGATTTTCTCAACCAAGGACCAAGTAAGGAAACGGGGTGTCAGAGAAGGTGGAGGATTTAGAGCGCTAGAAATAAAATTGTAGAACAAATAGGAAAAGTGGTTGCACTTATTTGTTCCTGACACACGGAAACAGAAATTTATCTTGTCTGGGGCGGATACCTTTGAAGGTGGGGCTTGATGCAGCTAATCAGAGGTGGTAGTTATTTTTACGGTTCCTTGCTAACTTCCGCGATCTGATAGTCAAAGATTGCTTTTTGTTTTGTTTTCACTTGGAAAGTGGAGGGAGCTTTCGTGAACTGCATTTCGATGATAAATCATCACATCAGTTTACTTCTCTGACAACTTTGTTGGCTTATCGTTGTTTTTATTTTGTTCTATTTAACATCGGTTTTCGAGTTGATCATTACATTATTTGTTCAGGAAGATAGATTTGAGCGTTTTGATTCAACGCAAGGTACACCGGGGCACAATGAGGTGCAGGGAAAGTTGAAATTGAAGGCATGCCAATTTTTTTTCACTGTGCTTCATTCATATATTTGATTTACTCATCAACAGTCTAAAGACTGGACTCGGAAAAAATGACACACAAAAATTATCACCAAAAATTCATTTTAAATCGGATACTTCTCAAATTTCAAAGGGATCAAATAACTATATATTAACTATGTTTTGGCACTATTTATTTATTGATTTTCCTCCCCCATGCTGAATGCTCGTACATTTCTCTTAACACTGCTCATGAGATCTTGGGCGAGGCTTTGTGCATCTTCCTTACACAATTTCTCTCAGTTTTTCTTCAAAGCTTCATCGGTTTTGCCGCTTTTCCCGCTTTTCTTCAACTTCTTCTTCATTATCGCCCAAAACATTTCGATCGGACGAAGTTCTGGTGTATTTGGCGGGTTCGCCTCCTTCGGGATCACATCAACGCCCTTCGCTTCGTACCAATCCATTACAGGCTTGGCGTAATGGCACGAAGCGAGATCCGGCCAGAACAGCGTGGGACCACGGTGAGAGCGGAGGAAGGGCAGCAGCGCTTCGGCAAGCATTCCTCCCGATAAATCTGCCCGTTTATGGTGCCGGTTGTAACGAACGGCTTGCTGTACCGTCCGCACTCGCAGATCGCCTGCCACAACAGGTACTTCTTCGCGAATTTGTCCATCTTTCATCCGGAACTTTTCCGGAACCTCCATGCGGGACGTACCGACACAAAACTCGAGGCCGGGGATTTGTTTGGTGTCCGCCTTGATATATGTCTCGACGTCCATGACGAGACAGCCTGGCTCGACCAGCCACTCACGGTACAGCTTCCGCGCACGCAATTTGGACACCGTGTTTTGCTTGCCAGTCCAGTTTGGCACCTTCTTGACTTTAAAAACACGTAGCCCAGCCCACTTCATGGTCTGGCTGGATGAATCCACTTCAACGCAATTGGACCTTTTTGGCCACGTCTCGGTGCGTAAGGTTCGGGTAACTCTTAAAGCACCGCCTCATCTTCCGCGCCTTCTCTGGCATCCGTCTTTGTTTGCCGTTATCTTCCCGCGCCTTCTCTGGGTCTCGTTTCTGGTTTGCAGCAGCTTACAGCCGCATCGCTCGATGGTCTTCGTCTCCTGGAACATCTTCACAACGCGGGACATGGTGAAACGGTTACACCCATAACAAAATGTCACATTTTTTCCGAGTCCAGTCTTTATATTGTCTAAATGATAAAAACAAACTATCTCAACGCTAACGAAAACTGTCAAAAACTGCAAGTGTCCGTCCCGGTGTCCAAAATACACAAGCTGAGCATAAAGAAAGGTCAAGGAGAGGATCACAAGCATCGTTGAGGCTTGTGGCAGGTGTGCGTTCCAACCCGACCACGAGTCGTTTATTCCATTGATATCAATCTCTTCCACTGAGAGGCTCATGTGGATCTCTGGACGCAGGAGCAGGTGGGGGTCACCAAAAATTTCCACTGTTCTGTTGTCGGCGAACCCCGGTAAATAATACCTTTCGGCCATGTTGAGGCAGATAGCGCCTTGAATTCAAGTCCATGCTTATCCCAATTTTGAAATCGGTGAAAGATAATGTTCTTTCGTCTCTATCTGGCCACCAACCGGATGACTTGCACATCTTCTGTACCAAGGCGATCTTTGCTAATGCACAAATCCGATCGACTGAGACTTCTTTCGCTATCCGAGAAAGATATAGCCATAGCTTTGGCTTCTAGCTGGCGCAACAGTAGTAATAGCGATTGAAGAGGACGGCACACTGTCTGTTCCGACTAACAGCGCAGTTGCTTACGCGGATTGAACTGGCAACCGTGCTGAATACCCTCCGACTTCTAGTTAATCTCAACGCAAAGTTTAACCACCGCGTTTAGGTGATTTCGGAGTTCTCGCGCTAGAGTTGATCAACTTTGGAAAATTTGTGCGGATCTCGGCCTTTAATTCGTCCATGGTTTCAGACTTCAATTTCAAAGATGGAATTGCTATGCGAGTTGAATGCTTATTTCTGACCAGCCTTACAAACAGCACGTGTAGCATTACAGAAGCGTATATCCTCCGTTACTTTGTGTGCAATGAACAGTACCAGAAAAATTGGTCATTTTTCATCACTGCATCGAGCACATCAGCACTCCACAGCAAGGATGAAAATTACCTTACAAAATTCTTGACATTCGATTTGGATTTTTCCGATGTCACCAGCACAAGAACGACACACGAGGGACATTTCACTGTTCAGTTGGGTCTTTCTAGCACTCCACGCGTATCAAAACTATAGTTCTGGGGATAAACAACACACGCGGCCGTCACGACTGACGTATCGCAACAACGGAAGTAAAAACGATGTTCAGAGAGAGTTCAACCAACGCTAAAACAAAACAGAATATTGCGGGTCACTGATTCGCGGATCGATAACTTTGGAGGTCAATTTCTGTAACCTTTGAAGCCTACGCAGATAACCGTACTTACTGCGAATCACTTGAAAAATGTCTAAACAGCAATACTATCCACAACGGGTACGGATGATATTTAACACTGCTAAAACAACCTGAACAATGGCCTCCGGCGCTGTATCATATCATTCGCGTAAGAAGGTAGGCATTCAATTCCACCTTAAACGTTGAAAACTCAACGATTCCCATAGTTTTTTTTGCACTTGTTGAGTAAGTTACACTAGTCAGAAAACGCCTCTTATTACTATTAGGTCCATGATTGTTCGACATCTGTCTAGTTACCGCGTAGATGGTCTTCGCCGCCATCTCACAGTCGACAATGGCTGTTGAAATTTAGTCGGTCGTCGACCATCACTCCCAGACACTTTAACACGCGCTTCGAGACAATGGAATGCCCTCCGACGGTGATTTCATCTGCTATACTGCTTCACATTTACTCACCAAAAGCAGCTCTGTTTTGTTGTGGGCTATAAGCACCTCCACTCCACGCATCCAGTCTTCGATCATGTAGAGTAAGGAATGTATCGGAACTACAAACTCACACTAACTCGCGTCAGACTATCGGTCTCAGCCTACCCACATTCGACGCGTTCATCTGTCAGCAACTCAATAAGCTCCTGAACTTTTGGTAAACAGTGACTGTTTTCGAAATTCCACGAGTCAAAAATAGTGTTAAAGTACAAGTGATGAACACGTGTCTTCGTGAGAAGGATTTCTCGATGAACAAAATAGCGAAACCTGTAAGAATTCATCAGGACAGCGTAAAATCTATCATCCACTGATTCAGGAAACACTACTCGTTCGATGAGCTGCCAAAAAGAGGAAGAAGTTTCAGCTGACCCAAAATTGGATCGGAAGGTAGTCAACCTCATCCTTCGGAACAGATGGATGTTGAGTCGTGATTTGGATAAAAAGGCTAGTATCTCGGTCGGAATGGTGTAAGGAATCAAGAAGCGATCAATCTACAGACTTTTAAACATCATAAAACAGGCACAACAAAATTGCTGAGCAATAATCCAGGTCCAGCCGACTTTTGCAAGGGCCCTCTGCCTGCTTTTTGATCGATGACGAAACATATATGAAAAAGGACTCCACCATTTTACACCGAGGTCATCGGCAAAGATGTGAACATCTCCGAAAAGTCGTTCGAGGTGGAAAAAATTGGTCAGAAGATGACGCGTATGACAGGCAAATTCTTCCTGCGGCGCCAAGTTATCGATTCTCTACACCTTTACTACGATCAATGCCGGAGTTTACCGTACTGAGTGGTTGCAGAAAGGAATGCTTCCCTTATATAAGCAGCAGAAGGTCCCTCCCCTCTCTTGGCCGAATTTGGCGTCAGCCCATTTCACCAAAACTACAGTACAATGGATGCAAGAAAATGGAGTAGATTTCGTTGGAGAAGACATCATTTCTCCCAGTTGTCAACAGCTTCGTCCAAATGAACGCTTCTGGAATCTCGTAAAGCGCAATTTCAAGAAAAGTGGTAAGGCCATGTAAAGGTTCAAAAAGAATTGGTCCGAGGCTTTCAGAAAATGCGACAAAAACTACTGTGCAAAACCTCATGAGTTAACACAGGTAACCAATAAGCAGGTCCAAAGCGTCTTAACGGCTGCCTATCAAGCATTTAAGTCACCGTAAATGCAACATAAATGCCACTTTTGGCCCAATGTACGGCTGCTTTAGTGCAATGCTATGATAATGCTTCATTAATGCTATTTTGCATTCGAAATGCTTATAACAGGCTACAAGCATTTAAATAGCGTTGGAAATGCAGCGCTTTACAACCGATAGCTTTCAAGGTGCTGATATAATGCTAATATAATGCTTGTAGCATCTGAAATGCAGATTTAGGGTTAATTTACTGCATAAGCTAATGCTTATACGTTACCTGGGAAGTCATGAAGATCTTCACGCCCCTCCACGATGATCTTCAGTTTATCCGAGCACGTTTCAGCGGGTGTCGTTGAACTGGTTATCGCTATAATTACACAATATGTATCCTTTCAGGGGTTGGCATTAGTTTCTTGGCACAGCTATTTTTTTTCACTAATATGACTTGGTCTGTTTATCTCCCGTTTTAATGCATTCCTGGACGGTCGGAACACCACCCATCGTTTATCTTTGTGTGCAATGGTTCTAGCCAAAGGGCAAGGTAAATGCACGCGTCTTCTGGCTCTGAGACAAGTGGCACTACGTTCTAAGCACCTCGTTCCACCAGTAGATTGAACGCCGTCTATTGCCACGCTACAGGTTCCACGACATAGTTGTGCCATCCCCCTGGAGAGCTTCAACAAAGAGGTCATTGTCGAAATCCTTCGTCTTCCACTTCTGTACATTCGCTCTAGCCCTGCACGCTGCCGGAGAATTCCGTTGGCCTAAGCTGTACCGGATTTTCTGATGGTCGCTTTATCCTCCATCAGCATCGGACTGCAGAAAGTGACGTCGATTATGGATTCTCGACTATCTTTGCAAAAAAAAAAGCTGATAGTGCCTAATTGGAAAACTAAACTTTCAGCTTTTGCCAGAGCTACCAGTAGATTGTACCCTCTTGCATTGGTGATTCTGTTTCCCCACTCCTCTTCCCAAGCATTGAAGTATCTGGTCGTCGCCGATCAGCTCTCGGTAAGTCTATCCTGCATTTGGCGGAACTGTTCCATCGTTCATCTCGAGGGTGCGTAGCAACAATAGATGAAGATTTCTTTGATTTTGGTGATCCCTCTTGCTCTATCCGCCACCCAATTACCGAGAGGCAATGATTGCTACATCACACTTTGTTTCCGTTTTTGTCTGCCACGTCACAATTATTGAGATTTATTTGGGTGATCTCCTGCCACCTCCTATGTACATGTCAGGCATTTGAAGCTTCCGTCACATGGTTCATGCCACCTTTTCATTGCAGAGCATGCACCTGGATTTCTTCGAGCTGCCTCTCGTAATATGACCTTTCTCACCACATTTACTGCAAAGATGAGATCTGTCAGGGCCCTTGCAGTTCCTTGTCGATGTCCGATGCCTATGCAACTGAAGCATCGCTCCATTTTCTTGCTCACTCGAGGAGGGGCTCCGAATTTTTGACTTTACCCGTCTCCATCAGCTTGTTGACTGCAGCTATGCACAGGCAAATGATCACTTCCTGCGTGCCACCATAAGATCTACTAATGTGGATTGCTATCGGAACATCTTTAAGATCACCCTGTGCCCAAAGCGCCTCTCTCAGTTTATCTTTCGTTGTGATCTCGTTCAGATCCCTTCACAGTCTCCTGGGATAAGGCTCTAACGTTTGCCTCCTTACCTACAACCTTTCGTTCCGCCCTTCACTTCGACCACCACGCCGTGTTGCATTGGTTCTACCTTCTTATTCACTTAATTCTTCCTCTTTTCTTTCTTTTTCTCTACTTTTTTGTTTTTTAATTTCTTCTTCGCCGCCTTATAATGGAAGGGCCGCCATTCATGGAATTCCTTTTCATGATCGTAGCCTTTTCTCTCTTTGGTTTTTGAACGCTTCATCTTCCCTTGGCGTTTCGCTATCCCTCTTACTGGCACGTGGATTCTAAAGGCCCTTCGGTTGGGCTCGTTTTCCTGTTTATGGTCTTCTTCAGCAAGATGGCGCCCATTTAATATCTGTGATAGCCTCCAACAACCTCTTAACGTGTTTTTGAGCGTAATGCTTGTCATGTTAGACTCGGCTAGCTGCAAACCTTCTTGGAGAGTGTTGCTGCACGATTTAGGGTGTCCTAGTAGTTCTTGCTAGTTCTTGGGGCTTGCTGCCGTTATTGCTGAGATCACCTGGCTCTACGTTGGTGATCTCGGTAACTGCATGCCTGAATGCGTTCGCCATTTTTGAGTCAGAGTGCATGTCAGAGTCACATAAACTGATGGTTATCTATGCAAGCAGGTTGTCAGGGACTTCCATGGGCCAGACGGCGAATATCAAGAATATTTCATTTGAGCGTACTACCCACCAGCTTTGGTGACTAGTTTTGAACTTATCCGGAGGCCTGTCAAGGTTTTAACCGGACGGTACAGCAGTACCATTAGCGCACTCGCCATTTCAAAGAGGTGTCATCCTTGCTTACCAAAATAGTACAATAGCACAACTGTCAGCCAGATATAATACAATTTATCGCGTCGATTCAACAATTGCAAGTCTTTGCCAGTAAGCCGTTAATAGATTTTTACTGATATCAATCCTTATATGTCGGTTGGCACTCCAACGTGTTGGCGAAGCATTTCCTCTATCGCCGGGCTTTGGTTGTCGCGCTCGCATCCCCCACTTTACTACTGACCGATTGACCCAGGCGACACCAGCCAGCGTCCCCACGGTTCAGCAGGTAGTCATATGACTCATGACTCGTGGAGGTGAGAAGTAGGAAATTGTAAGAACCAGAGATAATAACGTGCTTCTTCCGAGTTGCTAACTTATTATTTATTAACGATGTGACCGCGTCGCGTAATACCGTTCGGTATGCACTAACCACTCTTAGGCACATAAGCCTGTGCGTACTCTCTAGCTTACCAGTGTAGCTCTGGTATCAAGGCGGTGATCCATGCCGGCCCGCCGCACCTAGGTATGGACAGGGCAGCACTGATCAGAGTTAACGCTGAATCCCTTGCACCGCCGAGCTATTCAACATCATGCGGGGTAATGCCGATATAGTCATGGAGTCTTCTTGCAGGCGTAATCGACTTGACTGATAAAGGACAGCTTATCGTCGATCATGACCCCAAGATATCTCAAAGACCTCTTCGATTTGATTGTGCAGTTAAGTGCACTGATCGTCGCATGTTGCTCCGATTTTCGATTATTCATCACCATGACCTCAGTCTTGTGGTGGGCTAGCTCCAATTGCCTGGAACTCATCCATCTCTCCACAATGTCAATGGAATTCAAGGCCGTTAGCTCCACCCTTCAACGGATTCACCATATATCTCCAGGGTGATGTCTTCCGCGAACCCGACTATCTTCACCCCATTCGGGATTTCAAGCCGTAGTACCTCGTCGTTAATCGTGTTCCATAGCACCATAGCGCCACCCGGATCGAACCTTGTGGGACGCCTGCGGTGATCTGAACACGTTTCTGGCCTACTTTTGTTTTGTATACCAGTACGCGATTCTGGAAGTACAAAGCTTCCAAAAATCTTGTACAGGTACCCAAGATCTTGAAGGCGTTGGAGTGAGGCGGTGACAGCCACCCAACTGGTGCTATTGAACGTATTTCTCATTGCCCCTTCAGCCTTGTTGGTGATGGACAGAATGGCATCCACTGTCGACTTCCCTTTACGGAAGCCAAACTGGCTGTTAGACAGACCGCCTATACCCTCCGTGTATGTTGTCAGTCTGTTCAGGATTACCCTCTCGAGAACCTTGCCCGCTGTATCCAACAGACATATAGGTATATATGCCAATGGATCTCCTGGTGGCTTCCCTGTCTTTGGTTGCAGCTCTAGAGTCTGAATTTTCCAGGCGTCCGGAAAGACGCCCTCGTTCAGACACCTTTGCATCACCACCCTGAACATTTCGGGAGTTAGCAAGATAGCCATCTTGATAGCTAAGATCGGAATACCATCTGGTTCTGGCGCTTTGTTCTCCTTTAGTGGCTTTGTTATCGCAATGAATTCTTCGTTCGTCACCGTCACCTCGTCGCCTGCCCCCGTTGTGCCGTTTTCAATGCCCACGTGGTCACGGTTGTCCAGCCACCCACCCTTTCGTCGCTATGACAGCGTTAGAGGCTGGGATAGTGGAATGCTAGTCATGGGTAAATCTACGACGGCGGGGCCAAGAACTCGTGTAGTGAGTCGGAAAGAGTCCCTCAACTATGATGATTGTTCGGTTCGAGCCGCCGTCCATCTGTTCGTCACCCCACGGGTTCGTATTGGCTTTCTGACCCAGACCCTAAAAGCAGGCTCGCATGCTGGTCTTTATCTCCCTCTTTAGCGTGGTCTTCGCGGTGACAAGCGATTACGCTCGATTCTATCGGCGTCGGACCATACTCTTTGCATCTTCCGTCTTGCGCGGTCCACATTGAGTCTAGCCAAGGCCTTCAGAAGAATCTGGCCCCTATGGTTTGTAAGGCGGCTCCCCCACTCGAGCGCCCAAGCATTGAAGTCCCCCGCTATTACCAGCGGGTTCAGATTAGTTAGCTCCGTTGTTATCCGATCGAGCATATTGGTAAACTGTTCATTCGACCATCTTGGGGGTGCGTAGCAGCTGCAGAAGAACATTCCATTCTCTTTAACAACCGCGAAGCCTTCTGATTGTGATAGACACAACCTCCTGAACCGAGTACTTGCCTGTCGCCTATATTGGTTTTGTCCGCAACCCAGTTGCCGTTGCCGGCTGGTATGCGGTATATGTCGGACATTATGGCGATATTCGATACCGACTCGTGAACTGTCTGATGCAGCAGATTCTTACCTGCATTACGATTGGCTCTTAGCGGCCGGACACTATGCCAAACAAGGTATCTTTTAGTTTAGTTCGATGCCTTTTCCGTCCTGATATACTCAGCTGCAGCATTTCTGGCCAAAGCAGAATAAAGCTTCAGACTTCGAAGCCGTTTAAAATCCTCCAGGACACAGGATGCATCTCCCGTAACAACACACGTAAACTTCGTCAAATATTTGCAGTACAAACGACGAGCCCATTGATTTTGCTGTCAAGTTCCGTTTGTCGTTGTCCGTATATTTAACCTTAAACGACTTCAGCCCCAAACGCTGTTTTGACTTTTGGACAAAACCAGGTGACAAACCTATTTTAGGAGACACCGATCGTCACGAACAGTGGTCGGGTTTTGAGCGTTAATATCTCAGTCATTTCTCAAAAGATTTTCAAAACAATTGCTTCAATTGTTCAGAAATATTTTTACGCATCAACTTAAGAAAAAAAACTTTCTTGATTTTTGGTTACATAGTATTGAAAAATTCGTAAATGTTAAGCTTTATCTTAAAAAGTATATTAACTCCTTCAGCCCTATGCCCCAGCCCTATTATAGGTTTAAAACTTCAACAGGAAAATGGCTCTATAAACCACAGACTGAATGAAACTGTACACTGCCGTCGGCAATTTTGGTCTTCATCATTTTTTTTTTCTAATTGACGACCTAAAACATCCTGAATATGAAGAAGTTAAGGAAGAAATCATAAATACCTTATCAATAATGTAAGGCTTTGTTTTAGAATATGGTGCATATGCATACGTGTTATAATATTCTCGTTGATAAACGTTAAATATTTTTGTACCTTTTTGACATGTTCTATGTTATCCAAAATGTGCTTGAGTTCAGAACTTAAGTTCTACAGATGTGACAGTAGTTTTTTGGTATATATAAGGTTACGATATGTATACAAACATATTCAATGAACCTTTTGGAAGGTCAACAGTCATTA
Organism: Aedes japonicus; assembly: GCA_034211315.2. Classification (NCBI taxonomy): domain Eukaryota; kingdom Metazoa; phylum Arthropoda; class Insecta; order Diptera; family Culicidae; genus Aedes; species Aedes japonicus. Next base: position 26,127 of record JASCZW010001738.1, read on the forward strand.
TCCTTTAGGTGATCCTTTAGATAATCCAAACTGTCCATGAGTTTAGAACTTGAAATCTACGGTAGTTACAGCAGCTTGTTGGGCTTTACAAAGTTTTGTCACGTATTCAAGCATATTAAGTAAATATTTTCGAACTTAAAAATATACAAGTAGATAATTTTGAGATGCTCTAGGTTATCCAAACTGTCCTGGCGCTCAGAACCTAATATTTACAGTTTTAACGGTAACTTTCAAGGTATTACCAAGTTATGACATTCCAGGTTATCCAAACTGTTCTGAAATTCAAAACTTAAAAGTTACAGCTGTAACTATAGCTTTCTGAGCTAAACAAAGTGAAAATATGCATTTGACTAAAATGAGTGAGTCCTCTCGAAGGTCAACAAATATAATGAGATTGTTATGTTCTATGTCACCAAAACTGCTATTGAGTTCAAAAGTTAGGATCTATTGTCGTAATATTAGCTTCATAACCTTTGAAAGGTGACGATATACATTTGGTGTGTTAATCTTTTATAAGGTCACCAGTCATTATCCGATTATCATGGGATGTTCAAGTTAATAAAAACTGACTATGAGTTCAGAGCTTTAGAATATTCTGGAACGTCCACCGACATCATAGGATAACCTTGTTCGTTTCAGGTCATTCAAATTGTCTTTCAAAACTTAAGGTCTACAATTGTAACAGTAGCTTTATGGGATATACAAAGTTGAGTTAGTTAGTTTGGCATAGCATATCCCAAGATTTTCCCATAATGTCTGTTGGTCTTTCAGGACATTCTTTGAATATGTTTGAAAATACATCATAACGTTGTGTAGCGGAAAAAGCTACTACTGTTACATCTTTAGATCTTAAGTTCTGAACTCTACGTAGTTTGGACAACCAAGCACACGTCAAAACAATATTTCCTATTTTTTCCAAACATTGCTATGTTTAGCACCAAATCAATCGGAATCAGAATCAATTAAGGAATATTGCATTTTATAATCTAAACGGTTAACATTTAGATGCGAAGTCCTACGTCATCAGTCCGGACAACCCAATGGGGCTGCACCTTGTAGTTTTTTTGCATGTTTCCGTATTGACAAATTAAGATTTGCTTTACAAAATCACTAAACATGTAATGTAACCACCAAAGTTTCATCAAAGTTTTTTTTCATCAAAAATACCCAGCAATACCTCTGCAAAATTTTCCAATCCGAAATACGAGAAATATGTCAAAAGTTACAGTAATTTGAAGGTAGCTGGATTCTTGTGGATACAAGTCGTGTATTGCTTCATCTACTTTCAACCACTAGTAGTAGGTAGTCTGCAAATCGCTTGATTATATGATTGAATGATTCAAAACATCAGACGTGCATGGATTTGACGTTTTTCTTGATTATGTGAGTTGTCAATTCAATGTTAATAATCATGGTTTTGAAGAAATCAAATAACATGGCACTAATTAAACGAAAAACAAATAACATCCATGGACATTCGTTAATTCAACCGAACTTTTATTCTCTATTGGGCACAATGATCAAAATGATTTAAGTTTGAAGTATTCTTTAGAGGGTTTAACTAACATTGAAAAGGTAGTTCTTACATTGAAAAGGTAGAAAAATAATAAATGCAAACCCAAGCACTAATGGAATAATTAGAGAGCTGTTCGGTTTAAAATCTTCGGAGGTAGTATTTTCAACCTATTAACTTGGTTTCTGGAACATTAAATTTGAAGCCTTCGTTATTCAAATCAGCTCAAGCCCAAAACAAAAAGTCTAATGCTGATAAAGTGAGGAAAAAACTAACAAAATTACCCGAGTTAGAACTGGAAATCCCACCAAATCAGCAAACGCTGCCCGAATTCGTTAGTCGCCGTAATTCCCAGCTGTGAAAATAATCCACCCTAAAACGGTTAGGCATCCGAACAAACTTTCACTAAGCGTAGCTCTGCAATTTGAGAAATCATCCACGGTTGGATAAATTCATACACCATGTCGATTTTGCTCACTCACCGCCTCCGGGGTCAGACAAAACCACTGCCGTATTTATTTTCGACACACATGCTTTTCAAGTATTCATATTCGTTCAATTCGAAATGGTTTGGAATCAAGCGGGGAGCAGCAAAAAAAAACTCCCCAGCCAAAGGGTGAGTAACTCTCTGCCCTGCCTGACCACGTCAAAGTCTGTCGATTTTTCGTTTGTTCCGCGTTGGTTTTCACGCCAGCTCCGGTTGAATTAATGTAAATGCAAATTTATTCTAATTGGCTTATCCGGCGGTGGGTGGGGGCTTTACTGTGGCCTAACGAACGTACCGATGATGGTGGGAGCAGATTTTTTTTTGTTTCTTCTATCTGAAACCGGAACGCTCAGAAGCAAATGACACCCTTCCCGTTTATCTCTGCGCCAAGCGAAAAATCAAACATCGAGAGGTTCATGAGCAGCGGTGAGCAGTGACGAGCTTAGGGGTTCATACTTGAGTATTAGAGGGCTGGATATTAAAACGTTGCGTCAGTTTCTTGGTGGCAAACAAAACGATTAACCTATAATGTAATAAGGTCTGTATCCACATTAATCCGGACACCTTCAAATCATTGTAACTTTTGAAATATTGCACGTAGGAATGAAAAATGTCACTGTGGTATAGCTGAGAGTCTATGATGAAAACGACTTTGATTGATGTTTACATTTCATGTTTAGCATTCAAGATGGCGATGAAAGAAAAACAAGTGCGCGAGCGAATTTTGCACGGGCGTTGCCGTACAATCCTGACTTGTCAATACGGGACCTTGCAAAAACACTGGATTTGCCTAAATCGACTGTTCACGATGTGCTCAAATCATTTTCGGAACGTTTGACGGTGAAGAGGAAACCGAGAAGTGACAAAAACCGAATAACTATGCTTTGTCTTCACGAATTGTTAAAACACATCCCATGAATCTGAAATAAACAACTACGACGGAAATATATTGCAAAATTGATGTTTTATTCATGTTTTGAGGTGTCCGGATTATTGTGGATACAGACCTTACATCCTCATTCTTATAGGCAATGTATATTTTTTTCCGTATCATTTATTCATCATTATTTAGACCATTTTTTCTATCTACGAGGGTGGGTTAATAAGTCTGTGACTTTTTAAATCTCACATCCCTTAAATAAAATGACAACACTTCTTCCGTCAACAGGCAACTGTCAAAATTTGAACTAACTGCGTGTTCGCTACCGACTGGTTCGCTCTGGCAGATAAACACGCGGAACAAGGCGCGCAAAACACAGCACACCTCGTGAACATTCTATCAGCAATTGCCCTGTCATCATCAACACGACCTTCCCAGAAGAGAGAGAGAATGTAAACATCAAGGGAATGGTGACAACGTGCGATGCAGTGGCTCCAGATTCTTCGTGAATGTTCTTTTTCTTGTCGTGCAACATTTTTTGCTAGTTATATAAGGCCTTAAGTTAGTAGAGCAAGTGAATCAGTATGTTTTGACCCGGCTAACGGTCAAGTAAAAATAAGTAGTCTTAAGGAATAAAGGCTTGTCAAAGCAAAAACGGTCTTCTTTCTCTGCGAGGAAAGAACTTTCCCATTGAGGCCACCATGCGCCTCAACATTTGGTCCTTCGAACCGGATACCATCCTATGGAGTGTAATCTGTCTACAGTCCCCGATAAACTACCGAAGCCTTCCCTCTGGAGGCCATTCTTCCGTCCCTCCTGGCCAACACAGATCGCAACCGAGCCAATCGGTACTTCAAGCCTTCTCTGGTCAACCAGACGACCAGTAGAAGCAACCCTTCGGTTTTGGCCAACGTAGTAACCAGTCAAGTGAAGCCTACCGATTAGTGTGCTAATCGGTACCACTGGTGGCATCCGAGCAACCTGCTAGGACACCAGAGTGTGAGTTAGTGTGTCGACCAACCGTCGGTCATTCAAAAAATGAAATCGCGTGTGGTAATCCGAAACCACCGTGATTGTTCCGTGGAACCAAAAGCGTATGCGAGGCTACAACTACTCGAAATTGTGTGCGACGTGTATACAAGCGTTAGCGTGGCTTTAACAACGCTACTCGCGTACCGTGAAGTTGTTTTGTCGCGAGTGTTGTGCACGTGTAACTAGGCAAAATGGGACTCAATCACACACCCAAGAAAAGGGAAGAAGACACGATCGACGTGAAGTTCCTGATCCAACAGCGTGGCCAAGTAAAACATAGGGTCACGCTCATCAGCCGCAGTCTGGAGGAATCCGAAGGTGATCCTTCGAAGGTGACTCCAACGCTGCTGAAGGTCTTCTCGAAGAAGCTCAATGTGCACTACCAGGAATACACCGCAGTGCATCGAGAAATCCTGTTACTCCGTCACCGAAGTTGGAGGAGCAAGATGAAATGCTGATGATGTTCGCCAAACTTCATACTCAGGCGCTTGATAGAGTCGAGCGGCTCTGCAGCAAATGGCACAGCCAACCCCCAGGTAATCATCCAGCAACAGCCTCTGCGACCACCCATTCCCAGCTTCGATGGGAAAGTGGAGAATTGGCCGAAGTTCTGGACGATGTTCGAGGACATCGTCGTTCGCAGCAATGAATCCGAAGCCACGAAGCTGCACCATCTGGCAAAGACCCTCGTCGGTGACGCCTTCAGATGGATAACGGTGAAGATGGTCTAGGCCAACAACTTCTATCGGTTCTGGAAACAGCTAAAGGGCCAGTTTGAGAACCCCTGGCATCATCGTCGACACCCATCTGAATGGTCTGCTGGAATTGAAACCCACCACGAAGAACCATAAGGATCTGCTGGAGCTAGTGAAGACGGTCCACCGGCACATTGGAAGCCTGGAGTACCAGGACATCCAAGTTGACACGATGTCTGGTTTACTGCTGACAGAGATCGTCACGGCACGGCTGGATGATCAGACTCTTCAGCAGTGGGAGAGGGCACAGGGACACGGTAAGCTGCCGGACTTCGATCAGACGATGAAGTTCCTGCAGAGCGAGTGTCAGGTTTTGGAAAGTTTCCAGAATCAACCCCAGGCATCTACCGTGAAGGAAAGACACCCCAAGCCGTCGAGCGTGAAGCTCCCAAGCCAGAAGGCACACGCTGCGACCTCTACAATAAAATCTCGGCCCTGCCTCGTGTGCAACAATGAGGATTTCCACTTCGAATGCTCTACGTTCAATAAATGGGCACCAGCGCAACAGTTAGTAAAGGTAAAAGAGTTGAACCTGTGCTACAACTGCCTTCGATGCGGCCATCGATCTAACGAGTGCCCGTCGAACAAGACCTGCATGAAGTGTCAGCGGAAGCACCATACCCTTCTGCATGAGGAACCCAAGCAAGCTCCCGAGAAATCCGCCCCACCGGTGCAGAAGGTGAGCACGACTCCAGCAGTACAACCAGTATTACAAGCGCAACCATCTGTTCACTTGTCGTCAAATACCGTTGTTCCAAAAGGCCAACCATTGGAACTGAAAACAGCAATGCTCATGACAGCTGTCGTGAACCTAAGGGTACTCTGTGGCAGAAAGATACCCTGCCGTGTGCTGGTAGATTCTGGTTCTCAGGTGAGCTTCATTTCGAAGGCCATCGCTGACCGCCTATCCCTCAAAAGAATTCCGACGCTTGTGCCCATCACCGAAGACAGACAGACATACATACATACATACATACATACATACATACATACATGCATACATACATACATACATACATACATACATACATACATACATACATACATACATACATACATACATACATACATACATACATACATACATACATACATACATACACACAGACAGACACACAGACAGACAGACAGACAGACAGACAGACAGACAGACAGACAGACAGACAGACAGACAGACAGACAGACAGACAGACAGACAGACAGACAGACAGACAGACAAACAGACAGATAGACAGACAGACGGCGTTGCTTGGTGATTCCAATGGTGACCAGAGTCATCCCAACGACACAGCTGGACGTGTTGAAATGACCACTACCATCCGACATATTCCTAGCCGATCCCGAGTTCCATACACCAGGTCAAATCGAAATGCTGCTTGGCGTATCTCATTTCCTACGACTGCTCAAATCAGGAAGGATGCAACTACGAGTGGATTTACCTGACCTGCAAAAGACACACTTCGGAGACACACTTTGCAGGAGACATCGAGGAACAGCAGAACGACCAGCAGTGCTGCATTGCCATCACCGCTCACACTTTCCGAGACTATGAATAGCTTTTGGGAGGTTGATGACATCGAAGACGCCGATGAACCCACGGAGCATGAGGTTTGCGAGGAGATCTTCCTGGCCACTCACTACCGGGACGAGGCCAGAAGATACGTTGTTTCCCTGCCCTTTCGTGAGTTCCCACCCCAGCTGAGGGACTACCGAGAGCTGGCCCTGCAATGCCTCCTCTCACTCGAACGACTAATGCCACCAGGTGCTTACTACAGATAAGCATCGACGAGGCTGCCTCCTTCCCAATGGCGGCAGAGATCATGCTGAATTCCGCTCCACAAGTGAAGTTCTAACTCCCCTGAGCTGCTACAACGCATCCCTGAAGCTGATCGTGAGGAGCCTGCTGCGAAAGAGTTATGAAAAGTCTGGGTCTGACCTGGAGTCCACGACGAGATGAATTTGCATTAGTCGTCAACCATCTCACTGACCAGTTTAAACTACCAAACAAGCGATCCGTGCTGTCCGAGATAAGTAAGTTGTTCTACCAGGTCGGTCTGATATCGCCAGTCATCATCATCGACAACCTCATAATGCAAAAGATTTGGTTGACGGGATTACCATGGAGCACCCCCTTAGAAGGAAACTGGTTGCAGGAGTGGCGGACAACCCTGCAAAACGCAAACAGCATCAGGATCCTTCGGTGTGTCGTGAGGTTAAACTACATCGCTGTCGAGATGCATGGGTTCTCGGATGCATCCAAACTGGCCTACGGGGCGGCGGTGTATCTCCGCTGCATCTTTCTTGGCGGAACTGCGAGTCTTCGTTTGCTCTGCAGCAAATCGAAGGTGGCTCCAGCAGAGCAAGTTAGCAGTCCACGCATGGCGCTGCTAGGAGCTTACCTTCTAGCGAAACTGATCTCCAAGGTTCTGGGATCGTTCGACCTCAACTGGACAGCCAGATAGTCCTCGCCTGGCTGAAGAAACCACTTGCAACCCTGCAAGTCTTTGAACGTAACCTCTTTGACAAAATACGTCAACTCACCGAACCGTGAGGAGTACAGTGGAGGTACTTCTCAACGAAACAGAACCCAGCAGACATCGTGCCACGAGGTCTATTGCCAGAGGACGTGTGGATAAATGAGCCTTGGTGAACGGGGCCCAAGTTCCTCCAAAGCGCTGATTACGAAGTGGAGATTGCGGAAGATTTGCATGACGCAGTCCTCCCGGAATTGATAACGACGCCGATTGGTGTACTAGGTTGCCTGAAAAAAGGATTAACACCTTAATCAACTGTTTCTTTTGTAGGTATAACTCTTTTATTGTAAAATAAACAATCGGGTTTGTTGCATAATGTGTAATTTTTGTTTTGCCGCTATTATTGTGGTTTCCGAAATTTATTCGTGGACAGGCTTCATATCATCGTTTGAAGCAACATTTTAACAAAAATATTCAAACTCAACTAACATGTACATGGATGGTATCAATAAGTGGTTTTGACGTGTCACAAAGATACAAACCTAGATTCAAATCAACAAACATTATTGTGAGTCTTCAATATTTGATTGGATCTCTGTTTTGGATCAGTTTTTTATTATATTCGGCTCAACAGAATTCCGAGCCGTTGTGATGGCAGTTCTTAGCTTATTTGTAATGGGGTAATGTTTGTTGTTGGCGTACAATCAGCGTTCAACGAGTCCCCACATATTTTTGATCAGAATTTAGTCAAGGGAACGAGTAGGCCATAGAAGGACATCGATTTTCTTATCCTTGAGCCATTTCATGCTCTCAGAACTTTTGAGGGTCGATGCATTGTACTGTTGGAAAAGAATCTGGGTTCGTGATTTTCCCAATATTCTACTTTCGCTTGTCCACGGCCACTGGCCAAAAGCAACATCCAATATAGTGAATTAATCTTTTCACATCGCCCGCAGGATACAATCTTTTTACGCCACTGTATCACGGATGGATAATAATCTGTCTGATGACAAAGATATCCAAGGAAAACAGTGGAAAATTCTCTTGCGGATTGCTCGTTGCCCCATCTCATAATAGTGACGATAGTCTCCATCCATCGATCCGCCACATTCCCATTTTCTGTTTGCGTTTGGTCGTGGTTTCGCTATAGCTACGTATTTTATTTTTGTGTCTGATCCCTTCCTCATCACCATATCGTCACCCTTCATCGGTTGTGATAAACCTACGAGAGGAAGCCAGAGAGAGTTACTAAAACTTGTGGGTGGGATCGCCACGCTCTATTTCAAAACTTTCCAGTATCTACCGTTTTTGGTCAGATCAGTAGCGGGGGAAGCATCAGACTCCAAAAGCCACAAAAAACTATAGAGAGCTCTTGTGGCCACCGAAAGCTTACTTCGCAAGGGTCAATAGGAATGAAAAGGGAAAGAAATGCGAAAGCACAGCTGTGTCAGTTCCCGAGAGGTGGACCACCCCCCGAGGATTCTTTGTGTACCGAGCTTTACCGTTCAGTCTGGAGTGATGTATGAGAGGGCCCAGGAACGGGAACAGATGTCAGTTTTATGCACAAGTAAAATTTCTACTCGTAAAAGTAAACGAAAAAAAAAAACGTTCGGATGGATGCGTCGAATTGCTGTACGAGCTAGAGCATGTTCGAAATGGCATTCGTTGGTTGTGTTCAATCAAATTTTTATCAAATGTCAATTGAAAACAGAGATGAGGTTAGCGAGGTATAGAATGGATTCACACGCATACTGCGATGCCTCTGTCATTTATGTTTATACACTAACTTGGTTACAGAACAGCTGATAAATCAGGGAGGGTGTTTGACAACACCAACTGAACTAAAAGAGACCTGGCTGTACATACATACTGTGAAGCCTTTGGGGAAAAAATATTTGCATCTAAACAAATATTATTATCAATTTTTGAAAACTGTCATGAAATAAAAATCTCTTTGACTAATGTAGATTTCATGCCTCATGTGAAGATTCCAGATCCTTTGTTTTAAGAACTATTTCTTTCAATGTAAGAAACCAAAAAAAAATAGTTTAGGTGCTTTACACGTTCTTTATATGATAGCATCAGTTTTCAACATGTTTCAACGGTTATTTCTGACAACCTTATTTAATCTTCAGTAGTTGTGGAGTATATGTTCACTGGTGTGTAAGGATAATGGTGAAGGGGAAATCATCAAGCATTTTAGGGATCAATTGAGTTAGTTAAATGGGTTATATGATACATATTCTTCTTCGACGATTTGTGCATGAGCATGATTGACCGCCCGAGGTTGCTACTCCGTTATTGCTAGATCGGCTGTTATTGCACAGAGAACCAACAGATGATGTTTGAGACAGCATACATCCTCAATGTGTAAGAACTGGTGATCCCAAACTTATGCAATACCGGCGCCAGTCTCTCCCGAATTCTGGTCAAGTAGGGAATAGATAGGAATTTGACGTGATACTCGCTTTGAAAGAAGCCGAGAAATCCTTTGCTTTTCCACGAGAAATCACTGGGATGTTGGATAGAATGGATAGGTTTGCAGCGGGATCCGTTTTGGTAAACGGTGTAATTAGTTCAACTGACGTCGGCAGCGAATGCGATATTTAACTATGTTCCCGATTTATTCTCTGTACAGAAATGCACATTAAAGCTATTCAAATTTTGCCACCGATTTTAAACAACAATAAGGATGCTGTTAGGGTCACTAACATGTGTAGGTGGTTAATTTCAGAATACAAGAGTACGTTTAAACATCGAGTTTGATTTAGTTTTTTTATGTTTCATTTAATTTTCTCAAGAATATCATAATTTCTTTATATTTATGGTCTCTCATAGCATGATTTAGCTCTTGTTTACAAATACCTCATTTAAATGCTTTTTTAATTTATTATAGCCTTTTCTTCTGTTGGCTGTGCTTGGAATTTAACTTACCCTATCTAAGCATGAAGCAGCCGTTTTTAGTTGTTTGGCAAGATTATTGTAACTTTGTTCTGTCGAACATTGAATTTTATTTTTAAGTAGCTGAACCCGGTGCGTGCGCTGCTACGCTTGCAAATAAATGGAGGAAAATTTAAGGTAACTGGCACTTTTATGGGTTTTTTCGGAATGAGTTTTTTTTGTTGTTGAACAAGCAGGGGTTCAAACTTATATCAAAGCATGCTTCTGACCCGAGAAATATACGTTTTGTGTTAAAGTATCCTGGATAATTCTCAGTTTTGGTAGAAATTTGTGTTTCCTTTTATGGGAGCCCTCCCTTCCAGAGGGGGTGGTTTCTCAAACCACCATACAATGATTGCCTTCAAAACCCCCCACATGCCAAATTTGGTTTCATTTGCTTGAATTGCTCTCGAACCATCATACGGGGCTCTTCGATTATAATAAAAATTCGAGTTTCATTTGTTTGAACACCCCGCCCTTTCAAAAAGGTGAGGAGTCTTGAACCACCATAGAAACATTCTTGCCTTCAAAACCCCCCACATGCCAAATTTGATTCGATTTGCTTGATTAGTTCTCGAGTTATGAAGAAATTTGTGTCTCATATGTTTCAGAGCCCCCCTTCCTGAGAGAGTAGGGGTCTCAAACAATCTTAAGAACCTTCCCCAGCCCCAAAAACCCCTTCAAATAAATTTTCACGTTGGTTGGTTCAGAAATTTCCGAGTCTATAAGGGTCTGACAGGCAGACAGACAGACAGAAATTCATTTTTATGTATATATAAATCGACCCTCCTAAAACCTCCACATGCCAGATTTGGTTCCATTTGCTTGATTTGTTCTCAAGTTATGCTGAAATTCGTGTTTTATTTGTATAAGAGACCCCTTTTTCAGTGAGCGGAGGAGTTTCAAACCACAATAGAAACATTTCTTGCCTTCAAAAACCTCCACATGCCAAATTTCGTTCCATTAACTTAATAAGCTCTCGAGTTATTCAGAAATTTGTGTTTAATCTGTATATGAGCCCTCCTTTCAGAGAAGGGAGGGGCTCGAGTCAACTTAGAAATATTTCTTGCTTTCGGAAACCTCCACATGCCAAATTGGGTTCCATTAACCTGATAAGTTCTCGAGTTATTCAGAAATTTGTGTTTCATTTGTATGGAAACCCCCTCCCGCCCCCTTCCAGATGGCGGAGGAGTTTCAAACTTCCATATAAACATTTATCTCCTCCAAAAACCTCCACATGCCAAAATTGGTTCCATTTGCATGCCAAATTTGGTTCCATTTGCTTTATTAGATCTAGAGTTATGAAGAAATTACAGTTTCATTTGTATGAAACTATGGTAGTATGGTAGTTTCAAACTACCATAAAAACACTTTTCTCCTCCAGAAAACCCCACATGCCAAATTTGGTTCCATTTGCTTGATTAGTTCTTGAGATATGCAGAAACTTTTGTTTCATTTGTACGAGAGCCTCCCTTTCTAGAGAGGGGAGGGGTCTCTGACTACCATAAAAACATTGCTTGCCTCCAAAAACTTCCGCATGCTAAATTTGGGTTCCTTTGCTTGATCAGTTCTCGAGTTATGCAGAAATTTGTGCTTCACTTGTATGGGAGCCCTCCTTTCCAGAGAAGGGAGGGGTTTCAAACCATCCTAAGAACCTTCCGGTGTCCAAGACTAATCGAACAAAGCAAAAATCTTGCCAAACGGTCCTTCCGCTCGCGAGTTAAATCGTGACAAAGGAAACCCCAACTCATTTTTTATATAGATTATGATAGTTTTTAATTTTCCCTTAAATAGTCGTTTGAGATAAGGATCTTTCAATAGTTCCATACATATTGTAGATACATATTCTTCGATAATTTTTTTAATATATTTACATTCTGTTCATAATTTAACCTGTTATGACAAAGATCTCCTAAGATCTCACTTACTCCATTTATGCTGCCAGCTGACGAGTGACTGTTAACGGGAATATGGAAAAAATGCGCCGAAGGAGATGTCGACTTTAGTGCCCACCTTTGCAAACGAGTCCGCTCTCTCATTGCCCGAAATCAAACAATGAGAAGGGACTCACACAGAGATGATGATTGAATAACACAGAGATAAAGCCCTTAAAATCTCATATCTTTTCACGAGAACATACAAACGGTGCTTCTTCGGCCTCTATAGAACCCCTACACGAGTAGTCACTAGTATGAGCGTTTCTTCGTCCTAATGAGACTTCAAAGTTCCCTGTCTAGAGACATGTTTTCTTCGAACTGCTCTGGGGTTCACATTCACAGAAAAGTTCAAACACGTCGATGCGTTCAAACAATCTCGATGCCCTTTTGATTGTTATTTTTTGTATTCTCCCCAGCGCGGAAGTAACGATCTTTGATGAAGTTTTCAGAAGCAGATAATTTCTCATCTCCATGTGAAGCGCTAGGAGCGGACAGTAATTTTATTGCTAGAACAAATAGACATGAAGAGAAAGTGTATTGATAGTTCCGTATAGAGTAACGGCAGGCTTTGAAATTGAAAGATAGAAGATTGAAAACGAGCGGAGGGCATTTGAACGGTAGTATACAATCAGGCACATAACTCTTTGTCATACTCTATACGGAACTATCAATGCACTTTCTCTTCATGTCTATTTGTTCTAGCAATAAAATTACTGTCCGCTCCTAGCGCTTCGCATGGAGATGAGAAATTATCTGCTTCTGAATACTTCATCAATCTCGATGCGTTGCTGATCTCACAATAAAAGAGGAGGTTTGCTGTTGAACTGCGTTCCAGGAACCAGTCTAATTTATGCGCACTAGTGTCCAAGATCAGGCTGGAGGGGAATTATCTGTGTAAGAGCGTTTATCAACGTTACGACTTTTCAAGGATTCCATAGGATTGAATCCGGTGGTATCCTTCCTCACATTCCACGTGCAGTCTAGCGATAATGAGTTCCAGCAAAGTGTGAGTTGTTAAGAGGTATCTTATTGATGTTGTCACAGAGGTCAGACGTGAAACTCATGAAATTCAATTAAGATATGATTTACGGGCACTGGCCACATCTCAGATGATTCCGAAAAATTGTCCATATCCTTTTACTGTACTGTCTGAAATAGTCGTTTCCTGACAGTATCTGTGTCAAGTGGAAGGTAACTTCCCCATCACGCCGATCGACCCATCTAGATATTTCCGGAATTAGTCCACCGACCTTTGGTGGAATTATTTCACCCCCTCTGCCACCTGGCCATCGATGTAACTCTGGTAGTCTTGCGAATACCTTTTGTACCCTTTACCCTAGAAGCACTCTGTTTCTTCTTTTATTATGATGCCAATAAACACTGTACGTTATGCGCTTACTAATCTCAGACACATTAGCCTGTGATTACTTCCGAGCTTACCAAAGTAGTTCTTAGTACTCAAGGCGGTGACCCATGCCGGCCCGCCATACCTCATTATAGACAAAGCGACGCATGCCAGAAGCCTGCGCATGCGATAATGCTGATATAGCCTTAGTAGTCGACGTGATTGATATATGACAACTTATCGTCGATCATGACCCCCAAGTACCTCAAAGACCTCTTCGATTCAATTGTTCAGTTACCTCCACTCATCGTCGCGTGTTGCTCCGATTTTCGATTGTTAGCAACCGTGACCTCGGTCTTATTGTAGGCTAGCTCCAATTTCCTGAAGCTCATCCATCTCTCCACAATGCCAACCCGACACACCGGGCGCAGGATTGAACCTTGCGGGACGCCTGCGGTGATCTGAACACGTTTCTGGCCTACCTCTGTATTGTACACCAGCACGCGATTCTGGAAATAATTTCCCTAACCAATTTGAACAGGTATGCCGGAGCATGAAGGCGTTGACGCAAGTCAGCGATAGCCTCCCAACTGGCGCTGTTGAACGCATTTTGCACGTCGAGAGTGACCACTGCACATTAGCAATCACTTCGCCTCTTGTGCTGAATTGCCAATTCGGCCGTTTTTGTGATGGACAGAATGTCATCTACCGTCGACTTCCCTTTACGGAAGAGAAACTGGTTTTTTGACAGGCCGTTTAAACTCCTCTCGAGCACTTTACCTGCTGTAACCAATAGGCATAAAGGACCTGGTGGCTTATCTGACTTCGGTAGTAATACTAGAGTCTAAATTTTCCAGGTGTCCGGGAAGATGCCCTCGTCCAAACATCTTTGCATCGCCGTTCTGAACACTCCGGGCGCCAATGAAATAGCCGTGTTGATTGCCAGGTTCGGTATTTGGTTTACCTTCAGCGATTTGCCTATCGCGATCAGTTTCTCTTTTGTGACAAACGCTTCGTCCCTTTTGTCCGCGGTGCCATTGTCGTGGGGCAATTCTGCCGTTATGGGAGACCAGGATCTGTGGTCATGCTTCGGAAAGAGTCCCCTAACGATGACCTGTAATAACTCTGGTAATTGCTCGGTTGAAGCTGTCGTGCCCTTTATTTTGGCCATTACTACTCGACAGGCGTTACCCCTTGGGTTCTCGTTGGCTTTCGAACACAGACCCTCGAAGCAGGCTCATCTGTGGCCTTTATCTCTTCTTTTGAAACCTCAGCAGTGGCTAGCATCACATGCTGCTCCGTTTTTTCAGGGTCTGATCGTGCTCTATGCATCCCTTTCATCTCTAGGTTTTACCTTTCTGGACATGGTTGCGTCACACACTCGTTTGAGTAGTGCTACACCGCAGGGATCTTGGGTAGCGCTCAGTCTCTGTTCCCGCTCTAGCGCGTCTTTAAATACTTGATTATCGAAGTACGACGTCCTCCATCTCCGGACGTACGAAATGGGTGCTCCTCCCTTTGCGTGCTGCCTAGAGCTGTGGGTGATGCTATAGCGAACCGCCAGGTGGTCGCTATAGGTGCAGTCATCCTCCACTCTCCAGTTGTTCAACAGCCCGGGGCTGCAGAACGACACGCCCATAATCGACTCCGCTCCGTTTCTGTGGTGAGTACTTTTCGTACCTACGTTGGCCCGGTCTACGTTGAGCCTTGAGAAATACCTGACACAGCAGTTGCTGAGCCGCCTCACAGTGATTAAGATTCAGTTGGGTTATCCGCACTGTGAACCAAAGAGATAAACACCCTTGTAGGCCGGTCATATCACTCGTGGAAGCGTGAGGAAGGAACTTGTGAGGACCAGAGGTCCGTTGCTCCCTCTTTCGAATTTGTCGTTTGTAACCAGTGGTGTGTTGAAGTGTCCAAGATGAGTGAGATTTTCGGGAATCAATGTATCGAAATTTAAATTAATCCAAGAAAACATCACAAAATATCTTCTAGACACCATCCAACACCCACTGTGAGGAAAACAGGTACACACCAACAGTTCCGCTACTTGCCACCAGCCATCGCAGGACATCAGGAGTGGGCGGCCATCTAGGGTGGCGTCAAGGGGGCCATGATGGGGCGAAATTGTTATGGGAAAATAGAAAAAAAAACGCCATCGTTGATCGGCCACTAAGTCTGCAGCACGCTCGCAACAAAGACGTAAAATTGAAACTGAAAGTAATACGAGATAGATAAGAAAGTAAAGTGGAGAAGTGGATAAAGTGAAGTGGAGAAGGAGACCAAGATAGAGCATCCAGGACCCCTGAGTTTGCCTTTGGTTTGGCCTGAGCTGGTCAAGCTCCCGACCGACGTTCCGGTTGCCCCAAACTAACTCCGCCGTCCGTTAGAGCCAGGCTGTCGTGAGAGCAGGGATAAGGTGCGACTCAAATCTCTTTGAGTGCAGCACGCGCTGCTACGAGACAGCACATTAAATTTCAAAGAGACGTGAAAGTGCAGTCTGTACTCCCATGCACCCTTGTTGTGCCGTGCGCTCAAAGCCACACATCGCATTTTGATTTTGCACTCGTCTCTTTGGATGCTAACGATTGCACTCTCCCTTCTCGTCTCTGTGCAAACACAAGTGCAAAAAACAGACACGGCGGCATGGGCCGGAATGTGTATAAAGATTTTAATAAAATGTTCCCTCTATGAACCCATACAATGCCTTTTTGTTACTAGCATCAAACAATTTCATTTTGCTACCATTTATCAAAGCATGAGCCAAAGCACAGAGTAAAGCACTGAGTAGAGCACTGTGCATTACTCTTTGTCTCTGAAAGAGTAGTTCATGTGCGGCTATCTTTCTCTCGTGCTACTACGAAATTTCTCGCACATTCGTTTTGTGCGCTCTTCAGAAACAGGAGACGCACACTTGAAATTGGGTGAAGCACTTGCCTATTTTGCACTATTCTGTGTTTTTCGACAATCCCTGCGTGAGAGTCCGAGTAGCTACGACTAGTGGCGTCTCAAGCCGTGGGTCGAAGACGTGGCCATTTTGAATGCCAACTTGAGCCGACGCGAACGCCATTGCGATTGGAATCCGCCAGACCGGAAGGAGTATCGTTCTGGACGTTTAACCCGGACAAACACAACGAGAAGCAGCGGCCAAGTAGCGGAACGTGAAGAGGGGCCCCGACGAAAGAAGTGTGAGAAAGCGTAAAGGAAGAGGTAGGAGATAGGAAGTAAGAAAGTGGGAGAAGCCAGTACCTGTGTGCAAGTTTAAAAATAAAGTGGGTGAATGTTCAGTATTTAGCATTGTAGTGTATTCTTGGACGCGATAGTGAAGCGCGCACGCCGACCCTGAGGCGATTGGAAGAGGGGGGTCTCATTGGTGCTGGACAGGGATCACCCCCTTGGTTACACGTTTCACCATTTGAAGCCCCGGTACCTACTACGAACATTGTACTCAAAACTTCCTGATGTTCACTATACCGCATCAATGCCTGATTAAACCTTCTGGGAATCAGACCAACGATCCTCGAAGAACTTCAATACTGCAAAGACCATGACTGACATTCATATCTGTTGTACAGGTTGTATTTCTTTATTTTTTCTTCATTCACTCCATTCTTGCACAGGATTTCAAGAAAATGACTTTATCAACAAATCATTGTCAAAAGATTTCAGAATCGATCTCTAGGAGTGCTACACCCAAAAATTAAAATGGTGGCAAAAAATTCAAGTGCAGTTTTTGCTGTCATATCTTGTGAAATCCGCATGATTCATGAAAGACAATTTTGCCCATCATAATTCACAAAGAATTTTATGAAACGAAGCCATGTAAGTGTACACCGTGTCCAATATATTCTCATACAAAATAAAACTCTATTTATTTTAAATCGATAATCCAGATTGTATTGATAACTTTACCCATTATTTTGCAATATAACACTGATCAACTACAGCATATGTTTTGGAATAACACAGCCTTTAACCTTCTTGACCAGATCCAGACATTTTTCGAAACCATCACAGGCGGCACGCACGACTTCCATCGGCATTCCGTCCCAAATTCGTTTGATTACGGTTTTGAATTGGTCTTATATGGCGCCCTGTGGTCATTTACCTTTGCCAGCATGTATGACTATACGAAATAATCCAAGGGATTCAGATCTGGTGAACTGGGAGGCCATTCATTCTTTTCCAAAAAGTCGGTCAAATTTTCTCGGCATCAGCCCTAAACGAGATTTGCAGTATGCGATGGCACTCCGTCCTCCAAACACCTCTTGTACATATGGTTTGACAACTTTCCCCAAAATTCCGTTTTATAATATACGGCATTCACTTCAACGCCTTTTTTCGAAACTCCGTGAACCTTACGTTTCTTGAATGTTTGGAATCCGAGGTCGTTTTGCAGTATATTATGCATTGGCGATCTTGAAACATTCAGATCTGCGGCCATTTTACGTACAGAGCGCTGTGATTTTCGCCTAATCCGTTCCCTGTCCACTTTAACAATTCGTGCAGTCCGCACCGTACGAGTAAGGCTGGATCTCTTCCGGTCATCCAACTAGCAGGTGTCACGGTACCTTCGGATGATTTGGTGCACGCAATCCCGCTTCACTCCGGGGATTTACAAATTTCTGAAAATAGCGCCCGGGCGCTCACCTTTTAAAAACTTTTTTATCACCACAGCACGAAACTCCTTCAACTACACCAACACATACGTGAAGCATGTTGAGTAGTTGCACGACTCCAATGTAAGGAAAAGGTGTATGAGAATATATTGGACACGGTGTAGTCCTACGTCAAACAGCGTACCGATTCTAAATTGATAGCGCTTTACCAAGGCTAGTATGCAGCGCAAAAGTAATCTGCATTAGGATAGGACAAGTAATGATCAAGAAATGCTTCTACAGTATGCAGCTGAAAAGCAGGGCACACTTCGTAACGTAAGCAACGCCTTCCCATGTAATCTAAATGGGGCTGTCACCTTTCCTTGCAGCATTCCGTTTCATTATTTCGCTATGAAAACTGACATTTCACCCATGCTGGAGCAGTTTGTTAAAGCTACTTTGGTAGGAATGGCAAACATTACTTTAGGTCTTTTCTTGTCAGCTGAAAACTAGGCTATATAATGAAATGCGAATCGCCCGAAACACACTAGGCTTCGTGAAAGTAACAAATTGAATTAATTGATCGATTTGAAACTTATATCTGGCTGAAAATGAATCCCCATGCCCAAGCGAAAACAATTAAATGGGTCCCAACAGTATCGATGACGAAGCATCAAACTGCAAACATTTCAGCATATCATTTCAATCGAGGAAGGAGCCTGCTAACCGTGCAGGCAAACATACGCAGATTTGTTATCTTATCCCCCTGGAGACCCTTCTCCCTGCATGGTTTGTTTTTCTTAGCCTGCTGCGTCTAGACACCCCTATCCGTAAATGACCAAACCAATGGTGCTGCTACATTTGTTGTTGTTGTTGTTGTTGCTACTGTTTTGGGTTGACAATCCTTGGTAAACAACTTGCCAAGTCTCATCAATCATGTTTATGATGATATCTGTATGATAACGGTTAAAGCTTCGTTTGGGATGGATTTTGCGGATTCTTTTGAGTGCACGTCACGATACGGGATGAGATATTAAGTATCGTGAAAGATCGACATGGATAAACTCTTTGACAATTAGGAAATAAAGAAAATACATGTTTATATCATTTTCCGGTGATCCTGTACGGCTCTGTTTATTTAAATACTGCTGAGTAATAACGAAGAAATGGCGGCGGGTCCACCACATATCCGGAGAAATTTGCGAAATGGTCGAATCTGCTTTTGTAAACATATATTTGAATAGACATTTTTAGCGAATAAAAGCTCAATTTAAAAAAAAATTAAGACCACAGTTGTCCCGCAAAGCTTTCTTGTATCTGATTGTGATCTTAGTTTAAGAAATTTAGCTTTCAGTCGTGAGAAATCGTCGATTCAAGTCTTTGTTTACAAAAGCAGATTCACCCATTTCGCAAATTTCTCCGGATATATTATATTTGCCGGATATACTGAGTTCTGTAAATCACATATCATTCGGAATAAAAGCTACAAGCGTAAAATGTGATGTTTTCGAAACGCGGACTAACCCGGATTTTAAGATAACGCATTATAAATCATAATTTCTGTACAGCTAGGTTTAACCGTATTCCTCCAAATCCAAAACTCGACACCGAAACTTTCCCAGCGAAGAAAAATTCAATTCCGAATAAAGTTATAATCCTGGATATCCTAAATATTGCGGCTCCCTTTTTTTTAAAAAAAACCAAAAATGACTTTCGAAGCAAAATGGCATTTCCACGCCAACGGCAACAGCTGGGATTAACCAGAAAGTGCGATGTTTCGAACGCTGCGAGGGAGCCGGCTGGTAGGTGCCGAAGCTGTCATTGCCTCTTACTTGTGTCGTCCTCGGTTCCAAAATGTGCTGACGACGTTTTTCTGCTTCGCCTGCCGCCGTTGCCACTGTTGTTGCCTATGGCGAGGAACCGATTCTGTGGACAAACCTTCAACATCGTTAGCATTATGGAGTTGCTGCTGTTGTTGGAGCAACGTAAGCAACAACAGCAAACGCTCATATGTGGAATAAATAATAAAAAAAAAAAGCCACAGACAATTTTTAGAGTCACCGGAAAAGCAACAGCGTGTTTTACTTCTGAAGTGTAGCAGAAGTACGATGAGGTGCAGAGCATCACAAATGAGGCAGAGCTACCCTCCCGTAGAGGCGGGAAATGGAAGTTCGGATGTTTCAACATCAGCAGCTCATTCTGAAATATGCATATTTCATGGGTGCATTGTTTGGAAAATTGGGCAAGGAATGCAACGTATTCATTCGGAACGGCTTCTGTGCAGGTCTACAGTCTGACTGTTGTCAGCCAACTCGGACTCGGGCTCGGGTTATGGATTGTGGGGAAAAATAGCTCCGATTAACCGGGTAGAACGGATCTACGATCTGTTCGTCTCAACCAACCGTAACGTTGGAAACCGCCTGCTATGGTTAAACAATAAAGGCAGCAATCGCTGGGACTTGTTAAATGTAGGAATAATTCTCAACCTGGACCAAAGCTGGGCCGTTTGCATCATGGGAGATGTTTCCCAGCTTTTTGGTTCTGCTCATTCAACCTTCTGATGGTATTCATCGGCATTTAAATATTCACCAGTTTTGAAGCGGAACTTGTTTTTGTTTTGTTAAATATGCTTGTGCAAAGAAGGTTGCGCAAATTGACCGGATTGAGAATAAGATATAAGGGGTAAGTAAATTTTACATCACATAAAGATTTTTTGTGCATATTTCATAAAATTTAGTAGAACAAAAAATCTTGTTTGCCCGATTATCGAGTTTATTTTGAACGAAAACAGCCGTGGTCGTGGAACAACCATTCTTTGCACAAGGATGAATTGCTTGTATGCAAATCTGGACAACATTATTTATTAAACCTTACATAACAGCAACTTACTCTGGTTCGATTTGTTTTTGGTTAATTTTTTTGCACCATGGCCAATATCGGGTGAACAAGGAAAATACTCATGTTGGTGCGTCAACATTGACGCGAGCTATGCTCGAAACCACTGAACGGGAATAGTTCAAATTTTGTCCACATTATCTAATATCTTTTTAGGTTATGGTGAAATTTTGGGTCTATGGATTGTTGAAATTGGTACGTCCAAAAATTGTTCTTGTATAAAGTGGAGAAAGGGTACTTGTAGTATTTGTACTTTGTCAAGTTGGTTAAGCAGTTGATTTGATTCCCTACCTCGAGTTGAAGGCTCTTCTCCAGCGTCCTTACCAGGCATCGCAATATCTCTGGCTGCCTTCCGCTTCGTCCTATAAAAACGAGCTCTCTCGGCATCAGTACATGGTCGTTTCGGAGGATTTCCCGTGTCTTCGATCTTTACGCGCTTCCCAAATTGCGCACACGGTTGGCATCAAAATGATTAGGCATTGCAACTATTCTCACTTTCACAGTGTTTCTCAAAACTTATTTTTTTCCTAAAATTAAAACTCTATCGAACACGAATCGTTTACACAACAGAACAACGGTTCGTAATGGTTGTATTTGAAATATACAGAGAGTGTTAATTCGGAATATCATTCGAAAACCAAAGCGTTGTACGTGATACGGAATTTCTTGATACTTCAGGGAGGATAATCTCAGGGAGTAAAATAAAACATGTTATGAATATTTTGTTTGATTCGATTTCAATTCCATATCCAATTGCCCGGACCTTCTTCTTTACACTACTCATATAGTCCTGTACAACATTTCTACAAACTTTTTTTTGAGTGTCAATCCATTCTTTCTTCATATCTTCCTCCGATTTCACTTCCTTAGGATGTCTTCGAAGCGTTGCTTCATGATGGCCCAGTTCTTTTGAATTGGCCGCAGTTCCGGTGCGTTCGGCGGATTGGGTTGCTTCGGCACGAAATTGACCTCCTTAGCCTTGTACCACTCCAAGACCTCTATCGGGTTATGGCACGAGGCTAAATCTGGCCAGAAAATCGTAGGACATTCGTGTGACCTCAGAAGATGAAGTAGACGCTTTTGGAGGCATTCCTTTAGTTACACCTGCCCATTACCCGTTCCAGTTGTCGCGAATATGGTGCTCCGCCTTCCACACGAGCAAATTGCTTGCCAAATCATATATTTTTGGTAAACTTTGACATCTTCTGCTTTCTAACGTCCTTGGGGACATCGAATTTATGTTAAGCAGTGAAAAACTGGAGCCCCGGGAGCGGCCGGAAGTCTGCTTTTACAAACGTCTCATCATCCATAACGACGCAATGTGGTTTCGTCAACATCTGGGTGTAGAGCTTCCGTGCATGTGTTTTACGTACCGTATTCTGCCGTTAATCGCGAGGCGCCTTTTGGACTTTGTACGTGTGTAGTCCTTCACGTTCTTATTTAGTTTTTTCGCCACATCTCCAACTGAACTGTTGGGATTCCTCTTGAAAGCTTGAACTACCCGCTTGTGATCCTTAACACTATACGGAGATCCATTTTTGCCACTTTTTTCTTTCCGATCGATAGTCAAACGTTCATGGTACCGATTTAAAACACGATACACCGTAGAATGTACCATTTCAAGTTGCTGATGGCACGATGAGAAAGATCCGAATTTTCGAGGTACGTGCGCAAAATTTATTTGCGCCGCTGCTGTTCTTCCGGCTCCATTTTCGCAACGATTGCACATCTGCTAGTGAAACTTATACAGCGTTAACAAATACACATTGAACTAATTCCACCCAAAATTTCAACGGGTAAAAAGTTGCAGCCATTTAAAAGTGGTACAATTTGATTCCGTACAACCTTTATTTAACCATGTTCAATGGATCTTCTAAAAGGTCAACCGACAATAGGGTGAAATATCAGATGTTCTGGGTCATACCAGACTATTTATTAGTTTATAACTTAGGATTTACAATTGAAACTGTAATTTTTTTAGATGTATAAGTGTTCGATATGTATTCAACTATGTTTATTGGATTTTATGGAAGAGAATCCGCAATTATGAGATAATCTCGAATTTTGTAAGTCATCCAACCTATTTTGGAGTGCTGAATTTAGGATTTTTAATTGTAACTGTAACATTTTCGACTAAACAAAGTTATGAAATGATTTCAACCGTGTTACATGAACACGCATCGTAAATATGTGCATCTGAAAAAAAATTCAATTACAACTGTAGATCCTATATTCTGAACACTTAAACAGTTTGGACGACCTCACAGTTGATTGAATTATATCTTTTGACCTTTCAGCAGATTCAATGAACAGTTGAATACATATCATAATTTGGTATAGCCGAAAAAGTTACAGTTACAATTAAAGATCCTAAATTCAGTACTCCAGAACAGGTTGGATGACTTAGAAAATTCGAGAGTATCTCATAATTCCGGATTCCCTTACAATTGTAGATCCTATGTTCCAATTGTAGATCCTATGTTCTGTACTCCAGCAAAGATTGGATGATTTTGTCATAATGTTTGTTGACTTTCCAGAAGATTTTGTGATCATGGTTGAGTACATATCATAACTTTTATACAGCTGAAGAAACTACAGTGACAACTATAGTTAGAACTATAGTATCATGTACCATTCGACTCAACTCGACCAGCTCGACGAAATAATGAAATGCCTGTGTGTGTATGTGTAGGTGTGTATGTGTTGGTGTGTATGTGGGAGTGTGTATGTCTGTGTATGTGTATGTACGTGACGAAATAAATTAAGTCGTGTTTCTCAGTAACAACTCAACCGAAATAAGCGCTACTACCACCAAATGAGAGGTATCACAGTCACATTGAGCGCTTTTGAATGGTTTTGTAATCGGACATCTCGGTTTGGAGATATTGACGGAACAAGTTCCGAAAATGCACCTGGGCACTAAATCATGTTTCTCAGCAACCACTCAACGAAATCGAGCGCCAAATAAGGGACATCATAATTTTACTGAACGCTATTGATTTGTTTTGGATTCTTATATCCGGTTTTGGAGATATGGCCGAGACAATTTCCAAAAATACTCGGATTTTACGGATTTTGGAAACTAGTTCTTATTTCTCAGCATGGGTGCAACGACAACTGCATGAAAGGTATTATAGCCCCATAGAACTGTTTGAAATGTTTCTGGAATTGGTTACCTGTTTTCGAAGATACAGCCCAAAGAAGTGTCGAAAAACATGGATTTTAGGAACTAAATCGTATATATTGATAATCACTTGACAGAATTAGTCACAACAACCACCAAATGAAATAAATGGAATAGGAGAACCAGTTCTGGAGATATGGTAGGACAACATTTCGGAAAACTTAGATTTTAGGAACTATGTCGACTATCTAGGTAACAACTAGACTGAAATGGATGCAACAAACACTAAATAAAAAGTATAATGGTCCGATATGACAATTTTAAATGGTTTTGCAAAAGTTCAACACACTTTATATAACACGAGAATTAAAAACCGGAATTCATCGATCCATAGTGAGATCTGACCTGTTTTAAGTATAATATTTTGTTTTATAATTGCAAAAAATGGGTTAGGGGCACTTGATGTCACAAACACCACGCTTATTTTTCAGTTCTGATGTGATTTGAGGTGTCACATGATATGTTTGGGTCCAGACCAAAACTGGCCACTTCTCCGGAGGTTCCCGTAACATGTCCGGATGTTGCCAGTGTTCTCTGGGGCACTCAATGTGACTGCCATTGATCTTGTTATCGAATCTTCATGTGATTTGAGGAGTCGCATGCTAGATTTGAAATTTTAAATATTATCTTTAAAAGTTACCCATACCAACCGGAACTTGTTCCGGCCATATCTCTGGAACCAGATGACCGATTTCCAGAATACCCAATGCGACCATAGTATCTTCCATGTGCCGGTAGTTGTTCATTCATTGCGTGAGTTTATTCATTTCTTTACACGCATACACACGCACACACATACACATGAAAGAGGGATAAAACTAAACATTATCTCTTTTCGGTAGAAGCAACATGTGACATGATTGAAATTATTTGTGTTGCATACAAAGCGATATACATACATCGCTATGTCTTCGTCCTATATAAGGATCCGATATTATGAAACATTATGATCGTGATTCTACTGCCATGCAATTTATCATCATTGTGTTGAGTTTGCAACAATGACAAAGATACATTATTTTTTGTCCCAACATTGAAAAGGTAGGACAATGTCTCTATCATTCATGCATTCGCAAGTTTGGATTCACTGACTATAATACATCACCTTATTGTTGCGGTCTTTTCAATAGTTTGCAAATGTTACATGATAATTTTCAACCAATTGATGTAAACATCTTGAAAATCTATCGAGAATTAATTAAGTTATAGGCGTTTAATTGGTAACGATGTTTTGTGGCTATTTTAAGATTTTCATTTGGCACCCAACTTTTGCCGTAAGACGTGGTCAACGTTAAAAAAAAATGCTGCACAATGTAAAATCACTTACACACGCGTATGGGGTGATCTGATGATCAACACATTGATTTTATCATTCAGATTGTGTGTACGCCTTGAGTCACTCCTGATTTTAAGCCTTGATATAGAGTGTCCCAGAAAATCTAAGCACGATTTTGATGCACCACTGTTGCTTCCAGATGACGTTTAAACAGTCGATAATTGCTATGTAGCATTGTTTACATTTCAATCTTTAACTCTGTGAGCCTCAAGTGTCAGTGCCTTTACTTTTCATGAATATTTCAAAGCATTTCCCCGAAAAAAAGACAAACAGTGAACTTTTCCAAACGTTTCACTGAGTCAGTTGGTGAAAATGGAAGGTGTGACCCTCAGAGCAGTTCGTAATGAGATTCGGAAGTATGGTGAGGAATCTTCCTTTCAGGACAAGAAAAAATCTAGACATAAGCCGGGCACTGTGAACCAAAACCTGGACGGGAAAATCATTCAAGCTTTCGCACGTAAAAAGGATACTTCTGTTCGAGATGTGGCCAAAAAACTGGGAACTTCGAAGAGAAACGTCGACCGAGCAAAGACACAGAATGGGCTAAGGACTTTTTGGAAGCAGAAAAATCCAAATTAAAGTTAAAAACAAGCAGAATCTGTTAAACCAAGGGCCTGTAAATTATACGATAAACTGCTGTGTAGAAAACCGGCATGCGTAACTATAGATGATGAGTCCTACGTAAAATTTTCGTATTTTGACCACCACGGTCTGCGAGTTTAAAAATAATCAGAGACAATGTTTATGTGCAAATGTTGCTTTATTCTCTTTTTTCCATTTAATATCAACTCCTTCGTGTATCATTAGTCTTAACTCTCGTTCTTCCTATCCTCATGTTGGGTTTTGCAATCTATCAACATGTTCTGAATTTTTTTACTACGTACCAAGTTATTGTCCAAAGTGTAATTTTTTTCTCTGAGAGCTACTTAACCTTTTTGTCTATCTCAACCACAGTAGGTGATGGGATTAATTTCATCAGCTATAAATTTATCTACTGTTGTCAACTCTTCTTTCAACATATCATAGATTTCATCATGTGGCAATTCGAATACACCGAATTTTGCACCCAGATTCCTGATTTCTGCCATAGTTTTTTTAATCCTCGTTGTCAGCTTCGGATTCGTTTCAAATATGCGAAGTATAAAGGAATTACCTTCATGCACTTGCCTTAATGTGTTTAAAGGCCACTTTCATGCAATAAAAACAATCTTTTAGAGTCAATTTCTTCAAAGCATCTGTAGAGGAAAAGAGGAAAAAACAGCAAAGATTCAAATTCAATATTTTGGACTGCACAAAATTTCTCTACCTCCGGTGCTGAACAATTGTCGATCCAGTCTGCAAAAAGCTCTTGAATCATCCAACCCCTTTTGCTGCTTCGACGATAGAGGGAACGTTTGTTAATGTCGCGGTGATGTCGCACTAATTGAGTTACAGCAATAACAAACTGGAAGCTCATATGCACACTAGCGCCATATAGTAAGTGAATTGGGAACTTATGTGACCACCTCTAGGAATAGCTTAACCACTAGGACAATTTTACAGAAGAGTGATATGTCCTAATTGGAGAGACTCCCGAGATAACATAGGATGAAACTAATTATCCCGCAAGTGCAAAGCGTCACTGTACTCATTCATAGTAACTCGAAGGTAAAGCGCTCCCGGCGGTGACAGTTTGAATTGGAATCTTATGACACCTATTTGTTCACCTTACTCCGAATAACAATTCTGCCGGGGCTGTAGAGTGTCATGAAACAGCTGAGATAGACCTTATTTCCGCTAATTTGCAAAAATCCCAGGCGCTACGAACAAACCATAGATCGATGTTGTTTCACTGTTCTCGCCATAGCTGCCGTAAATAAACTGATGGAACATTGCCTACTAGCCGGTGGACCGACCCTATAACTCTTGCTACCTCGGTGAGGACTGATGCACCAAATATGCCACCCCAAATTGAGCCTCGGACGGAAGGTGTTGCGCACGATCTACGGTGGAAAGCAAATGGAAGGCCGACTACGAATTGCATCAGTTGCTGGGAGAACCTTCCATCGTTCACACCATCAAAATCGGCCGACCACGGTGGGCTGGGCATGTCGTATGAATGTCGGACGTTAGCCCTGTTAAAATGATTCTCGAAAACGAATCGACAGGCATGAGAAAAAGAGGATGCAGCCATGGGTCGAAGAAAATGAATACAACTTCTTATGATGCCATCGTATGATTGACAGACCTGAAAGAATGCATAAACAAGCTAGAAACTGATGTTCACAGTAACGTCACGTAGTGAAAAAGTTTTGAACTTATGTGACTACCATCCCGAAGGGCTTGGCCACTAGCACAAGTCTGCTGAAGAATACATTGTCCTGACTAGTAAGGCCCTCGAAATTGTAAGATTATGTGCACACTAGCGCCGTATAGTGATCGAATATCGAACTTGGGTGACCTCAAGTAATAGACCGGACAACGTGAGTCTGGCACAGTTGATGTATCCAAAACAACTGTCAAATCGTATGGGAAATGTTCGGTTTGGATACAACATTGCACGTTGTCCGGTCTATTACTTGAGTGTCTATACTGCTAGCGCACATTAATTCCGCCTTATGAATTACACTCCTGAACTACATCTTTAAAAACCATTTGACCTTACTTGCGCTGCTATTATTTCGAACAGCACTGTAAATGAAACACCACCAAACTTACAAATTTACATTATACATCGTATTAAGTTCTCGGATATTCCAAAGAAGCTTGTCTTCGTTTAAACTATTTAAAGCAAGTAACTGCTTCGCGTGGAATGAAATACAATTGAAAATTCATTTTTCTTCTGGTTAGTGTTACACAAATCCATAATGCAGACTGTTGAATATCTAAAGTTTGTTTTGCTGACTGAGTGCCGTGAAGTTGGGGCCAGTGTCAACGTTTTTTCTCTTATCGAACGACTTCACTGGAATTATCACTGCGTTCACGGATGGCTTCATCAAAGAGATACCTAACTTCCCTGACAGCTGCCGGTTGCTGTTGCCGCAAGAATTATTAAGACATACACACCGACGGGCAACTTTTTCGGCATGTTTAATGAAATTAATAAAAACTCGTCGCGCTTGTTAAATTTTCATTACAACTTGGTACAGAGAAGTTCTTTTATCATTTACTCTCATAACCGACTTCTCCTCCTCTTGCTTGTGAAACTTTTGGTCTTAATTTTATGGACGATTCCAGGAGTCGCATGGCAAAAACCCTGTACTTCTGGCCTTCTTCTACTCTCTTCGATGGAAGAACATCAAACTGTCAGTAAGTGAAGGGCAACATCAAACATAATCTTGGAGAAAACTTGGGCCAATTTTAATTTGTTATTCGAAGTTCAACCCGTAATGAGGACACGAATTGCTGGCCCTTTAAGGAAGAAATTGTTCTTAAAAATGAGCTGTCTTCACGAGAGTAAACAAAACCCCTTATCACCATCGTCGTGTTTCTATTCGTCTCCCAAATCCGGGGACACACGAAACTCAGGGCTAGTCAGGTCAATTTCGAAATTTTAACTCAGTACGTTTTGGAGTAGTGATTCAATGTCATTTGAACTGTTATTTGAATACTATTAGAACTACCAAATAATAATGCCATTAATGTTATTATCACTTTTCTTTTCAGTTGTAATTAAAGGACTTTAAATGTAATTAGCAATTTGTCAGACCGGATTCAGATGTGTTAAGTTATAATTAATGGAATTAATTATAACTTTAATGCGCCCTCGGCTCAATCTCAAACAAACTCAGCTGGTGTTAGCCTCACTCGCTCGCTCACTGAGTAGGTCTTTCTTTTCTTTTCTTTTGTCGTGCTCGGTTTTGAAAGAAATGGCACAGGTTGGCTTGAAGAACAGGGAAAACAGCTTTGCCCAATTACAAGAGCCGTTCGTAGAGGTGATTTAAAGTTGAGAGCAAACGAAGCTTAAAGCAAGTGGACAAAGAGGACGGGCACCAGTTCGTTCAAATGGCTGGCAAATTCTCGACTCACTGTGCGAAAATAAAACAACTTTGTAATTACAATTTGTTCCTGCCATCATTAGTTAGTACGCAGCATTCGGGCACAAGTACACTACGGCATGATATGGCTTTCCCCGGCGTCATGTTCTCTAGCTTATTTGAAACTAGCAAAAAGTGGTTCAATTCTAGAATGTCGTTGAGTGCATTGAAAAGCAATGAGGACCAGATTTTTGTGACATAGATGGGTTCTCGCTCATTTAAGTACCACGTTTCATTTATTTAAATTATTCAGAATTCCGGGTAAAACATGCACATTTTATTAGGATGAATTGGGGAGCGATTATATTTATATGAGGACCCCGGGCTGACTAAGAGTACGGGGGATAGACAAAAGATTGGGACAGGCAATTTTTTGATCAACTTTGTAGTAACTGCTTGTGATATATAATCCGATTTAATTTCTCCAAGCATTCATTGGAAAATTAAGGCAGTTTTACATCTCTGACACCACTTTTTCCTATACTCAATGGAATTATTGCTGCCTTTTCGAACCACAACTAAATTAATTGATCATCAGAAGTACCAAGGAAGCTGGATCGGAAGCGACAGTGAGTCTTATAGTCCATATTTGTGGTAGAATCTGTTGATCTTTAATCTTTAATTAACAAAAAATGTTCGAGAGTGGCAAAGTAGCCAATGGCTTTCAAGTCTATCAAAATCATAATTATGATAAATCATGAAGATAGAGCTGCCGCACGACATGTTTGAATAAAATCGTAAATGGCCTCTACAGGTCTCCCCGGGGACGTTTCGGTGGTTCCGGGGGTTGTCAATATGATCAATGATCTACATTAAGTTTATAAGGGGTTGTGATGAAAAACCAAGAAGAAAGAGCTGTCACATGGCATACTTTGAGCAAAATAAGGAGTTAATCGAATCAGGGTCCTTTCAAGAAATGGCCATATCTCAGATAATTTAGATCGATTCGTGTAATCGATATTACATTGGCTCGATAAATATTTTGTCTTTACGTGTGTCTACTAAAAAATAATTGACAACGGCATCTTGTACAAAAATTACATCACAAATGCAACATGTGCAACATATTGCAACATAGCCTCTCCGGAAACTCGGAACAACTCCGGGCCAATGATGTTACCAAGATAATAAATAACATTAAGTTTCCATACCAATGCTGCTTGGCGAGAATTAAATCGGATAATATTTCATGAATTTAGAGCTCTACAAGTTAAAACCTGTCCCGATCATTTGTCTATCCCCTATAAAATGAGTACGCCCTTCGCGCGACGCTAGCACGCCTCTAGTGTTGGGAATCGGAATCCTGTCCACCACTGTCAAGGTTTATTAACACTGTTATTGAGAACAAGTGGTGCAAGTTTGATCAAAGTAGTCGATCGCGTTCAAAACAACGTCAAATGGTACTCGAAAGGTGGAAAAGTGTTACACAAACGCCGGAAAATCCAGAGTGGTCTGGTTGAGACAACAGTTTGTCAGTACTCGGAATAAAGGAAACCCTGAGGATGAAAAGGAATCAACAGACCTACGAAAAACTGGCACCAAGGATCGTCGCCAGGTGTTGAGGTGCGTTAACGCCAACCTCGGTCTTTCGATTCGATATGTGATCACAAGGTAATACGCTAACTTTCAAACGGTGCGGAACATCCTTGCCGTACAAAGCCACAGAAGAAACATCCGGAACGGCATATGAAGCAGAATTCCGTGAAAGACTAGGCAGTAGGAATGTGCCGGGAAGATTCAAGTTGGTGTTTGCCGACAAGTTCGCGAAGAAGGCCACGATTTGGCAGGCGATTTTCAGTTGTGGCCTGAAAGCAGATCAAATCCTTGAACATGACATCCCAAGTTTAACTCAGAATGCCTGAAAAGAGCGTATATTGCCGGTCATCCTCAAGCATAGGAACAAAGTCATCTTTTTGCCCGATTTGGCTAGCTGTCACTACTCGAAGGGTGTTCTGGGTGGTATGCTGCCAACAAGATCAACGTAGACCCCAAAATGATGAATCTCTGAATTGCCTGGAATTTCGACTTATCAAAAAATACTGGGCAATTTCAAAGCAGCGACTTCGACGAAGCACCGAGAAAGACAAGGACATCGAGTATCTACCGGGAAAAATGGAAGAAATGCTCTGATTCCGTGTCCGTTTTCACTGTGCGGACGCTGATGAGCTCCATCAAGAGTATGGTTCAATTTCGTTCGGAGCTGGAAAAATGTTACCATCTAATTAATGCTGTTACTTTGCAATTTTAATAAAAGTGCCTTGATTTTTGCAGTTTAAATTAAAGTACCATTAATGTACTTTTAAAAACTTACTGAATAACGAATTACAGTTTTTTTTCTAATGCTTTTACTTATTTCAATTCAGTTGAGATAACATAAATATGACTTGCTAAGTCATAATGAGTTACTACACCTAAATGTGATCGTAGTGTGCTACTTGAGTTAGTGCGTACCAATTTACTTTCAGTCCGCCTTTAGCGAGGATGAAGCGAGACTGGATCAATGACTCAGCACAGAACTAGCTACCTTTATAAGTTGAGCAGCTTGCCCCTTAGGTGTGGCATTGTCACAGAACAGGGCCATTAGCTTTTGATGGCGATACCAAACGACGCGCTTTAAAAGCAGCGATGTAGGCTTCAGAGCTGAGATCACCAAACAATTCGATGTGCACGGCTTTTGCAGTCAAGCGGGAAAAATTGGCGAGGAATCGAAGGAGTGGGTCCGTTCGACCGAACTAGTACTATCAGCAAATGAGACTACAGAGGTCAGTATCTCGCTGATAGTGAAGTGGACGGTATTTCTATTGTCACATGACGGTCGTGAGATTTTCCAGCATTGGTTGTGAGTCCATCATCTATCATGTCCAGCAGGTCTTTCGACTAGCCGTGCGTTGGAGCTTCAAGTCCTCTAGGCGGAGCTGCAAAATGTTACGACGTAGTGGAGCGAAAAAGAACCCCAAATTTGACTTTGATCAATTTGGTGGCATTTCAAAAGATTTCAAGGGAATTTAAGATTATATAAAATCCAGAATCTCGGAACTCAGTGAGGAAAAAGATGACCGAAAACATCATCCACAATGTTTTCGATGTGGATCAATTTCAAGCGAAGTGGTTGAACCCTTTGAATTCAGTTTTAAGTCTACCATACGAAACTTCAACAGGTGAAGTTCGGCCAAGAAAGCAGAAACTAATGTTGATTGGTTTTTCTCTTTTGCCTTGAAGTTCGAATTTACTGGCTTTGAAAGTGGCCTGAAGAGGAAGCAGAAGCTTCTGTAGACACTCCTTGAAGAAAATCTCGTTTACTATCCACAGCGAACGGCGCGCTCCGTTGGCCACATGAGCAGATCGCTTGTCAAATCATGTATTTCTTGGCCAACTTTGCAAGTTTCTGCTTCCTTACTTCCTCAGGAACATCAAACTTGTGCTGAGAGGTGGAGAACAGTAGCCCCGGAAGCTGCCGGAAGTCTGCCTTGACGTAAGTCTCGTCATCCACGATGAGACAATGAGGCTTCGTCAGCATCGAGATGTATAGCTTCCGGGTCCTTGACTTTCCCACCGCATTTTGCTGTTCGTCACGATTTGGAACCTTCTTAACTTTGTACGGTTAACCTCCGGGTCTTTGGCTCTCTGAAAAAAAAATGCTTGGACAGATTCAACTTTTTGGCCACATCGCTGACCGAAGCATTGGGATTCCACTTAAAAGCTTTCACGACAGGCTTGTGATCCTGATCACTAATAGAACATCCATTCTGACCGCATTTCTCCAAGCATTTCTCCTTCCGTTTGATGATCAGAGTTTCGTAGTAATCACACGACTCACCGTTGACTGCACGATTCCGAGTTGTTTTCCGATGACCTGCTGAGAGAGTTGAAAATTTTCCAGGTGCTGGCGCAAAATCAATTCACGACGTTGCTTTTCGGGTGACGCCATTTTTTCCAAATTTTGAAAAACTGACAGCGATAAAAATACTACATTGAAAACACTCTAAACTACTTGCACCAAAAATTTCAAGAGAATATACTCAATGGGTAATTTACTACAGCGTTTTTCCCGTGATGCAATTTGATGTGTGACACCCTTGAGAATGCATTGCTCCAGGCAGAGATGGCATTTCGCACTAATGTTTCGCTGGTGCGTGAGGTTTGTACCTTCACAGAGGATACAACCATAACTCACCTCAGATAAAGCAAAGTGCTCTTTTATTCGGTGAAAAATAGACAGAGTGAAAGTGTGCGCCTGTGATGTGTGAATGAACCCTACTCTCTTTTAAATGATCGCGCTCACGTGCTCTCATCTGTCTTCGCCCACGTGCTCTCGCCAGCGATCACTGCCGCGTACACTGGGGCGAGGACGCACCAGTGCTCCTTCTGTGATACGCTGGTGCAATTGAAAGTTAAAATATTGTCGGAGTTGCAGAAAATGTCTGAAAATAGGAAGCGGGAAGAAACATTATTCTTTTTTCCTTTGTTATGTATCGTCAAAGCGATCTTGCAATCACTGTTGTATATTAGCAGAAGAGCCCACGCCAGTGAGCTCACTGGGGCGCACGCGTCAGGGAATTTAACTGGATTCGCGTCTGTGAATTTGAGAGCTTTTCTTCTCACTCTAGAGCAATCGAGTGTAGTGTGAATAAAATCCATTTTTTCCACTCACACGCGCTACCCGTATGCAAACACGAGAGTGAATATAAACAAGAGAGAAGAGCTCTTGTTGAGGGCGAACCAGCCCAGGAGGCTGAAAGCCACTTATATAAAGATAAAAAAAAGCTCTTGTTGAGGTAGGAAGAGTGTGTGAGATATTTAAAATCTCTCTCTACCATACTGAGGATATGAACATCCCTGGCTCCAGGTGCAACGCCAACGCCAACGCCATTATGAGATAATCTTGGGATATTCTTTGACAAACTAACTAACTTGACTTTGTATAGCCCATAAAGCTACTGTTGCAATTGTTGACCTTAAGTTTTGAAACACAGTTTGAATGATCTGAAACTAGCAAGGTTATTCTATGATGTCTGCGGACGTTTCAGAGATTCATTGAATATGTTTGAACATTTACCGTTGCTCTGTATTGCTCAAAAGACTACGATTACTACTATATGCATATTTTAAGTTCGGAATTCATGGTCAATTTCAATAAACTTGAAGATCCCAAGATAATCTGATAATAACTGGTGACCTTACAGAAGATTCGCTGAATGTGTTTTAATGCATATCGTCACCTTGCATAGGCTATAAAGTTTATATTATGACAATAGATCCCAACTTCAGAACTCAAGAGCAGTGTTGGTGACTTGGAACATCACAAGATATCTCATTATATTTGTTGAGCTTCGATTTGGTCGAATACATATTGTCACTTTGCTTCGCCGAAAAAGCTACAGTTATAGCTGTAGATTGTATGTTTTAAATTCCAGGATAGTTTGGATAACCTAGAAAATCCGAAGATTATTCCATAATGTGTGTTGTTTTTCCAAGATATTCAATGAATATGTTTCAATAAACACCGCAGCTTTGCATAGCCCAGATAGCTTTTGTTACAACTGAAGGTTCTATGTTCTGATCTCAAGGATAGTTTGGATGACCTTGAACATGTCATATTGCTTTATAATGTTTGTTGACCTCTAAAAATATCAACTGAATATGTTTGAGCTTTAATTGTAACTTGGTATAGCTAAAAATTACTGTTACAACTGTAAATCTTAACCTTTGAGCGCCAAGACAGTTTGGAAGACCTAGACTACCTCAAGATTTTCTTCTTGTGTATTTTTACGCTGGAAATTATTATACGTGATGTAATTTTGTAAAGCACGAATAGGTACAGCTACTACCATAGATTCCAATTTCTAAGATCAAG
The DNA here is from genome assembly GCA_034211315.2 of Aedes japonicus. NCBI lineage: Eukaryota > Metazoa > Arthropoda > Insecta > Diptera > Culicidae > Aedes > Aedes japonicus. Next base: position 61,373 of record JASCZW010001738.1, read on the forward strand.
GATAGTTTGGATTACCTAGAAGAGCACGAAACATTAAAATAATGACTGTTTACCTTCCAAAAGATTCATTGAATATGTTTGAATGCATATGGTCACCTCATATTGTCCAAAAAACAGCAGTTACAACTGTAGATCTTATGTTATGAAGTCATGGACAGTTTGGATAACCTAGAACAGCCCATTATTATCAAATAATGACTATTGATCCTTCAAAAGATTCATTCAGTATGTTTGAATACATATGGGATATAGCCCTAACCTGGTATATATACATAACCATATATAGCCCTAAGAGCTACTGTTACATCTGTAGATCTGAAGTTCTGAACTCAAGTACATATTGGATAACGTAGCACATCCCAAAAAGATACAACAATATTTAACGCTTATTAACGAGAATTCAGTAATACGTATGCATTTGCACCTAAAACAACGCCTTACACTATTAATATGGCATTTATTTTTTCTTCTGGATTTTCTTCATATTCAGGATGTTCTAGGTCGTCAATAGAGCTTTTAAAGTCTCATATGTTTTTACTTTTCTCAGAGCGAAGAATTTAGACAGTGTACAGTTTTATTCAGTCTTTGATTTATACAGCCATTTTTCTGTTGGGTTGGGCCTGATTGAGTTAACATACTTTTCAAGACAAGGCTTAACATTAATGAATTTTTCAATAATATGTGGCCCAAACTCAACAATGTTCTCTATTGAAGTTAATGCGTAGAAATATTTCCAAACGATTGGTCCAAATATTTGGAGAATATTTTGAGAAATGACTGATATATTAACGCTCAAAACCTCACCACTTTTCACGAAGGTCGCAGTGCGATATTTTTCTAAATAGACCCCAGTATAGAAAACAAAGACGTAGTCCTACCTAAATACATATTCGAGCAATGGTGCAAACAAGTGACGTAATTATTCAAAATAGCGACAATATCATCAGGATTGAACAAGTTTTCGAAAAATCTCAAACTTCTTTGAGGGGAATTTGACTACTAGCGAGGTTGTGAGTAGAAAACTATGAACACATTTTCAAGAAGAGAATTCTTGAAAGTTCTTGAGAAATTAAAACGTCTTTGTGCACTTTAAATTGAGTATTCGGTAAAAATGGCACACTCGTTTTTACTCTTATTTTCAGGGAATAAACAACTGATGAATTACATTTTTTTTTATTCGATTTCATCTCGAATCTCAAATACCCGCAACTTTATTTTTCACTCCACGTTTCAAATTGTGTAGGGAAGCGGAACCTATTCTCACCATAGTACATATATTCATCACATTCTGCAGCCATCCAACTTCAAACGTAAAAAGATGTTTAATTTCTCTAATAAATGGACGCAGTAACCAAGAATATACAATCCTGGCAAATAATATTAGGTCTTGAATATAATTTAAAGCTACAAAAACGTTTCGGAGACTTAAATTTCGTAAAAATAATGAGCAATCAGATTTTCAACACAATTTATTACCTTTGCACCACATATTCGTCGTATTGATTTAACCGTACTAGGGAATATACTCGAGACAGACTCCAAGTTTTCTCTTTAATTGCACTATATCCTCACACATTTTCGGTGCGTAATTGCACAAACCATAAAAATCACACTTCACTCATTACACTAGTCACACTAGAATCTACGAATACGTGATAAAATACTAGAAAACTATGGGATTAATTTTCACAATAATATAAATACGCTTGCACCTATTCTGAACCGTGTTTACAATCGACGTAATCGCTTGATGTTGCACTGCTCACATACTGTATAGCATACACATCAACGCTAGTGTGCGTGTTCAATCATTCATAGAGCATTCTATGCCCCGCGTTGTGGTGAGTCTTGTTGTCAATATTCTCATGGGAGAATAACAAACAAACCCTTTCATATTGTCTTGGTTATATGCATGCTACCCAATACACGTGAAGTGCTGTCAAATGATCTATTTTATTTTTGGGTGTAGTAGTTAAGAGCGTTAACTTGTTTGTATTTTTTTCTTGATTAAAATCAGTACGATTAACATATGTACACAGATGGGATTAATGTTTTTCGTCATATTATTAATATAGGTACATAGCAGTTTCAACTTTTCCGTATTAAATTGGAAGAAAATGATCAGAATCGAATGTTTTGTGTGTTGCTAAACGATTAACGGTAAATGGACGAATAAATTGTGAATAACTTGTGTACTCAGTGTTCGGTATTCAGTGCATATTCACCGATTTCCACTGGAGGTCTGCTTACTGAGCTCAATATAGGTACCGCTTCCCTATATCCGATATTCCCAGTGGTGTTGTTGTTTTTACTCAAATTTTCTTCGATTCCAACTCTGTTTCAATAGTCTTGGAATGTTTGCGAAGCTTTGTTTTCATAATTGCCCAAAAATTTTCAATTGGGCGAAGTTCCGGTTCATATCTTTTGGCACAAAATTGTCTCCATTGGCTCGGTACCGCTCCAAAACTTTTCGAGTGTAGTGGCAGGATGCTAGATCAGCCTAAATCAGATTTAATCCTTTGTGTTTCATTAAGAATGGCAAGAGACGCTTCTTAAGGCACTCCTTCGTGTAAATCGCACCGTTGATTGGTCCGGACGTGACGAAGGAAGCACTTATTTCACCACATCCACAAATCGCCTGCCAGATCAGGAGCTTCTTTGCAAATTTCGATAATTTCTTTCAAACTTAGTAACAAAATATTCTAGCCCAGAAAGTTGACGGAAGTCGGCCTTAATCTTGGGGCTCGGGTTTTCGCAGTAAGGTTTTGCTATTCATTCCAGTTTGGGTTTTTTGCACCTTGTAAATATGTAGCCCATCATGCCTCATGATTTTCAGCACAAAATCGACCGACACCTTGGATTTTTTAGTGACATCTCAACTTGACATGTTTGGACGGTGTTTGAACTGTTGCACCACTTTTCTGACCATTTTTGCTATTTATAGGTCCACTTTTACGACCACTCCCTTCCTTCCTTCAGGCACTCAAATGCTCCTAGAAGGTTCTTATCACACGTATTTGCAATTCCTGTGGATTTTCATTGTAAGTACACAAAATTTGAGCACGGACAATTTTTTGTTTCGACGAAATGACTGGAACTACTGTATGAATAATTATGAAACTTAACAGATGTAAACAATACACTATGAATAAGATTTACTCAAATTTTCAGGTTTTTACTCATACGATTCAAAAGTTACCGAAGAATTTCGGTGCGTCATTTTCATCGAAAGCAAACATTAAATAAAGTTGAAATAATGCTGCTAATAGTCAGCTTTTTGTCCATCTGCAAAGTTCCATAGCGGTGATGCATTTTCCATTGAACTTCCCACATGAGTAAAGATGGCACCACTTTGGAATCGATTTGTTGCGGAAAATTAAATCGATATTTTGAACCGCACCTAATTGTATGCCCCTAGGAAATGTAAATTTATTGCTTCTGCCAGAGGTACCTACGACAGTCGTCACTCTAGCCGTTCATTGTGCATTGTGATCAAAGCTCTGCGATGTGTAAATCGAGAATATGTGCATGTGACTGCACGCGACGGAAAACTCCTCGCACGTTCCTATGTTTTCCCTGCTGAGTATCGGTCTGGCTGCTAGCATTTATGGCTGCAGACGGCACATGTCAATCCTTATACTGAGCTTCTAGCCTTCCCCTCGGCGGAACTGACGACCTGTCCGCGATCACTAGCTTTTTCGCTCAATACAAAGTATTTTCACTGGTGATTGTTATTGATGCGCTGTATGGGGGATGAGCACATTTTCCGATCCGCTTGCTTGGTTTCGTGCAGTAGGTACCCGATTAAAAATTATGATACAGGCTGCGAGTTAAATAGTGAGCGTAAATATTGAAGGTTTTGGCATTACCTCGTAGTTGTTGTAACTATAGTGAGGTTGCAAAAATCTCGACCATCCATCGAGAAATGATTGAGTTATAAGGATTGTTTCAATTTTTCATGACAGTATCCTTTCCGTAAGCTTGTAAGATGGCATCTGCATCGATTGAATTACCAAGCCAATTTAGCAATTGTACACATTGTACACGGGTCCTCCCTTAGCTCAGTCAGTAAAAGCGCAGCTACAAATCAACACCATGCTGGAGGTGGCTGGGTTCGATTCCCGGTCTACTCCCGGTTCGTTAAGGAAAATTTCTCGACTCCCTGGGCATAGCGTATGATTGTACTTGCCACACAATCATACTAATGCAAAAATGGTACCTGGCATCGAAAGCTCTTAATTAATTACTGTGGAAGTGCATCTAGAACACTAAGTTGAGAGCAAGCAAAACGCTAATTGTGAAAGCAATAAGCTTGAAATGCTAAAGAAAAAGAACACATTGTACACGATATGCAATGTGTGAAGTGGAAACTGAAACTATTTCCTAGTCACCGCCAAGGTCACCGCTGGCCTTCAACTGATAAGACTATGCACTATGCGTTAAGTTACCCAGCGTCCCCACTAGCATTTTCTATTTTCTAGCATCTAGCTTTGCTTAACATATGGCAAACTTTCGGACTTTTTTTCAAGAATGGACTTTGTGAATACAGATCTATTCAGACATTTTGTCAAATAAAAACAATTGCAGTACATGATCCTAGAATTGACACCGTGTAGAGCAGTGTTAACGCCTATGAAAACAACATTAATGAATTGGCATTTAAGTATTTTCTTACCTTTCATCGTGGTTATTAAAAAAAAACTACAATGTACAGCCCCATTGGGTAGTTCAAAATAATGACGAAAGACTAGGCATCTAGATGTAAGCCGTTCAAATTTTACAATGCAATATTTTTTTAAATATCCCTTTCAGGTCTTCAGTTTTCCAAGCGTTACTATACAAGCAATTTGATGTGCTCTTAATAAATTGGTGCTCAATCACAAAGAAATGATGGAAAAAGGAAGGATGATTTTTTTTTAGATGTGCTAGGTCGTTATAACTGTCTTGGAGTTCAAAGCTTAAGATCTGCAGTTGTAACAGTAGCTTATCCGCTTTACAATGTTATGATATATATTCAAACATATTCAATGAATGCCCTGGAAGACCATCTTGGGATGGGGGAGATAATCTTGGGATATTCATACCTAACAAACAAACTTATCTTGTGAAAATTGAAAATATCCTTCTGTTGATATGCAGCAATATTCTGCTAGAACCAAAGATGTGAAGAGAAAGTATTGATACGTGAGTAAGAGCTCGGCAGATTTTGAAATTAAATAGAAGTAGTTGAAATTGAAAGGCAGCATCCGATCAAGTAGAATACCTCCCCCCCCCCTATGAGAGGCAAAAACATTGCCGGCTTGATCGTGTTCATATACCGCCAATGGCACAGAGCAGTTCTAGCGATGAGAAATTTCTGTTTTCCACTTCCCAAAAGCTACTACTATGACAGAAATCAATATTCAATTAGTGGTGTTTTTAAGACACAACTATTTCAATCCTATGGTGTCTACGGATGTTTCAAAAGATTCATTGAATATGTTTGAATAGTTATCGTAGTTTTGTGTAGCCCAAGTGGCTACGGTTACTACTGCATGCCTTAAATTCCGAACTCAAGTCAGTTTTTAAGTAGTTGAACATCCCAAAAAATCTGATTATGACTGGTGACCTTACAAAAGATTAACTGAATGTGTTTGAGTGCATATCGTCATCTTTCATATGTTAAAGGGTGTCCACGATGAAATTGCCACACTATGAAATTGCTCTAACTTTTTAACCGTTGGGTAGAATTTAATGAAAATTTGGGTGGATATAGTTCATAGTGCATTATTTACATCCTGTGATCAAAACTCGCGGAAATGGAGTCGTAAGAACAGCTCGTGCGTGATAAAATCTTGCGCATTCATCACGAGAACAAGGATCTCTCGCATCGTTCCATCGCTTAAACGTTGGGAATCGCGAATTCCACGGTGTCGCGAGTGATTAAGCGGTTCGAGGAACGGTTGACCACCGATCGGAAGCCCAGAAGTGAAGGAAAAAGTATTCCGTACAACACCAAAAATCACAACCGCGTAGTTGGGGCCTTCAATCGAAATCCGAACGCCTCCGTTCAGGATGTGGCTAAGAAGCTGCACCTAAGCCGAAGTTTTGTCCAGAAGGCCAAAACTAAGGCTGGGCTTCGAACGTTCAAGGTACAAAAGGCCCCTAATTGCGACGAGAAGCAGAACAAGTCCACCAAAACCCGTGCCAGGAAGTTGTACCTCAACATGCTGACGAAAGTTGAATGCTGCATCATGGACGACGAAACATATGTGAAGGCCGACTTCAAACAGATCCCCGGCAACCTGTTTTCACGGCCAAGGATAAGTTCAGCGTTCCGGAGCATGTCCGCACTCAGAAGATGTCCAAATTTGCGAAGAAATTCCTGGTTTGGCAAGCCATCTGCACGTGCGGGAAGCGGAGTGCACCTTTCGTGACTCAGGACACGATGAACGGACAGGTGTACATATAAAAGTGCCTCCAGAAGCGGCTGCTTCCTCTCCTGAAGGCCCACAACGTCCCAACAATCTTCTGGCCGGATTTGGCCTCATGCCACTACTCCAAGGACGTGCTGAAGTGGTTAGCAGACAATAAGATCAATTTCGTGCCGAAAGTGTTCAACCCTCCCAACACTCCGGAGCTCCGCCCCATCGAGAAGTACTGGGCGATTATGAAGCAGCACCTTCTTAAACGACCTAAGGTAGTGAAGACAGTCGAGGAACTGAAGAAAGTATGGGTTTACATGCAAAAAACGGTTAATTCACAGGTTGTGCAGAATCTTATGGCCGGGGTTAAGGCCAAGGTGCGGGCATTTGCGTATGGACTGTAAATAAAATACGAATAAAATGGTAAAATGAAGTTTAATAGTTATTTCTCAATCCGTGAAAATTTGATGGCAATCGGATGAAAACTCGAATTTTGCGAATCAATTTTGTGTGTGGCAATTTCATCGTGGACACCCTTTATAAGCTTATATTACGACTGTGGATGCTAACTTCTGAACTCAAGCGCAGTTTTGGTTACCTAAAACATCTTAATATATCTCATTATATCTGTTTACCTTCCAGAAGACTCACATAAATTGGTCAAATACAAATTATTACTTTGTTTGGTCTAGAAAGCAACAGTTACCGCTGTAGATTTCCAGTTTTGAATTCCAGGATAGTTTGGGTTACCTAAAAGATTATTGTGTCTGTTGTTCTTCCAAGATATTCGATGAATATGTTTCAGTACACAACGTAGCTTTGCATAGCCCAGGAAGATTTTGTTACAACTGTAGGTCCTATGTTCTATCAAGGAGAGTTAAGATGACCCAGAACATTTTATAATGTTCGTTGACCTTTAAAAATATTAATTAAAAATGTTTAAATATTTATTGTAACTTTCTATTGCCTGCAAATAACTGCTAAATCTGTAAATCTTAAGTTCTGAACACCATTCCAGTTTGGATGGATGACCTAGAGGATCAGAAAGTTATAAAATATTGAGTGTTGACCTCCCAAAATATTCATTGAATATGTTTGAATAGATATAGTCACCTTAAATAGCCCAAAAAGCTACTGTTACCACAGTAGATATTAAGTGTTGAGCTTCAAAACAGTTTGAATGAACTAGAATATCCCATGATTGTTGCATTATGTCTGTTGACCTTCGTTTGCTGCATTTATCTTCGACCAAACAGCAGCCCAGAGAGCTACGCAAGGCACGTGAAGTAAGTCAACCAGATTCAAGGTCATTTGATGAAGAGATTTCGGGATACTTGCCAACTAATATGTCAACGGAACAGGAGCTTGTCCTAGTTGAGTCTATGTTGTCAGAGGGCCTCTATCAGGTGAATGATTGAACGCGAACTGAACTGAACTATAGGCGAACGATAAGCTACTTGACCTCGTATTCGTAATTGATCCATGTATCAAAGATCTCTCCAAGGCTCCATCTGCTCTTCTTAAAACTGACGCTCATCATAAGCCATTCGTTTTAACTGTGGACACCCGTTCTCGCGAGGATGAATCTCTAGCCGGCATCCCGCCGCGTAATTACCTGGACTTCAGTCGCTGTGATTGTCAAGCCATAAATGCAATGATCGCCTCCCAGGATTGGAACCAACTACTGACTGTTACCACTTTCCATAGAACTATCAACCAAATCATCCGGGATACTGTTTCTGGAAAACCTCGCAGGCCTTCTAAACAGTTTAGCCAACCTTGGTGGACGCCACAACTCTACAATTGTCGTAACCGCTTACGAAAGATCAGGAAACAGTTCTATCGCAACAGGAATTCTACGATCACGAGAGATTTTAAGCTTTATGAAGAGGAGTATACTCACCTGCAACAGATTTGTTTCTGTGAGTATATCCAAAGTATGCAAGCAAATTTCAGATAACATCATTTTTCCTTCTGGACCTACATCAACAATCGAAAGAGTTCTGCCAGAGTTCCCGTTGATGTTTTCTACAAGTCTCCGAGCTCTTGCTTGTCGGTCACAGCTGCGAATCTATCTGTCGATTGCTTCCGTTCTGTACACGACGACAACCCACCTCCGAAGTCGCAGCAATACTTCGAAATTCTTCCATTGTAAAACCTTCGAGTTCCTCAAGTCACTTCCAATGATGATGATATTCCGAAAGCTCTCAGCGCTGTCGATTCATCTGAAGGTGCGCTCAGTTGTTGTCTGTTCCAGTCACAGCGATTTCCTACCGATCCTTGATCGAAGGAGTATTTCCGAATGCTTGGATGCTGATATCAATTATTCCAATCCTGGACAAGGCTGGAAACACACATTTCGTGGAAAACTATCGACTGATATCTATTTTTAACTGCCTAGCGAAAGTTTTTGAGAGTCTATTGCACGACGTGCTGTATCCTACCTTGCAACCTGTTATATCCGAGCACCAACATGGATTCGTAAAAAACGATCAACCCCGTCGAACCTCATGACTTACACCTTACACTGTGATCAATAAACTAGAGAAGTGGTGTCACGTTGACGCAATATACGTTGACTTTTCAAAAGCGTGAGGCACCTTTCCCTCGTCAGCATCGTACAACTTTCGCGATCGTGCTTTGGCGGACGTGTTATGTTTTTATTCACGATTTGGAGTCACAACTTTCTTGTAAGTCGACAATCCAGCTCGTTTGTTAGCTCTATCCACGGTTGAAGGCGCCACTCTCAGCTTCTTTGCGACATCTCGGACGGAGAGGTTGGGGTTCCACTCGAAACAGCGGGCAACTCTTTTTGTCGTCTGTGGCCTTCGGCTTTCGATTTCACAGAACACTTTTAATACGTTGGTAACAGTTGATTTAGCCACATTCAACAATTTCGCCAACTTGGCGTGAGAGTAGTTTGGAAATTCGCCATGCACGTGCAAAATTTTAATGCGTTGCTTCTCTTCCTTCGACAACATTTTGATAACTGAAGTGCTAATCTCAGAATCAAAATAGAAGCATGATGATACACGCACACATCTTCAAAATGAGGGGTGTGTAAATTTGTTTAATGCACGATGAAAGGAAATGCGTCAAGTTTATGTCGACCAAATTTTGATCGAAACACCCTTTTCATTCAACTTTAAAGCAGCGTTGCCAAGTATACCGATTTATCGGTATTTATACCGATTTTTATTCTCAATACCGATATACCGACAAGGGCTCTGAAAATACCGATTTCCAACTTTTTTTTACCGATAAATACCGATTTTTTATGAAAGTTATTTCAACATTATATTTGTTTTATTATTTATCAGCGTGTTTTTAAATATTTCTTACCCCTAATTAATTATTTTTCAGAAAATATTTTCTCAATTAAAACTGCACCAGATTTGAATAAATAAGAAACCAAAATAGAGGAATAAAAAAGCTTTAAACGAAAAATAAGTAAGTAACGATGATATCCAGTTCATTCAGCCACAAATAACATTTCATTAGTGTTAAGCAGGAATGCAATTCTCCTCGGTGATAGCAGGGTGCTTAGTGAAAAGGTACTCCGCACATTCGCAAACGCAAACTCACCCTAGAGACTTTTGTTTTGTTTCCACTCTCTGCTAGACATCACAAGTTCAGTGACACCAAAGTGTTTGCCGTTTGCACCCTCACCACACAACAGGCCGGAGCGTATGAGTGATCTCTGAGGAGCACCGAAGAGAGCAGAATTATTTCACCGGGGAGAGTCACCCTGGTGAAAATCTTCATTGTTAGTTTTATACCACAACACTTGAATTTGAACATTTTTAGAATGTAACTGATTTCTTAATGTTCTTCGTCTTCTTTTCGGCGCATATTGCTTATCGCAATTAGCTGATTGCCAGGCTCTCACAACTTAATGTTCTAGATGCACTTCCACAGTTATTAAGCTTTGGAAGCCAATCACAAATGCATGAATTTGTATATTGTGTGGCAAGCACAATGATACTATTATGCCCAGGGAAGTCTATATTTATATAAGTCGACTGAACTGAGAATCGAACCCGTCTCCTTCGGATTGGTAGTTCCGTGCCTTTACCGACTAGGCTATCTGAGGCCCATAATTCGTAATGTTCATCTATGATATTCTAAAAGTACAAAAAAGGAACCGTGAATCGCGAAAGAAACTTCGGACTGTACTTTCTTGTTCCCGTTTTCCAGAGATTTTTTCTTAATGTTTGAATCAAGGTTTCACTCACGTTAGTGCGGTGCGGTCCTTTTTCGCTCTTTCACTTTTCGTCGTTCACACTGCAGTGAGTGTACGAAAGCTCAGGCAGCGAACTGTCAATTCTCTCGCTCTCCCGTGCTGTGTCGAACAATCTCTACTGTGGTGTCAGGAAAAAATCTCCGTAGAGACTGAGTGAGATTCACCAAAGAGAGCTAGAAATGTGCACCCGGGTGATTCTCCCCAGAGAAATTGCAACCCTGGTGTTAGGTTTCAACATTATCCTTTAGCCAATGGCATCTATTTTCGTATCATTTAATAAAACCACAGATAGCCACAATACATTTAACATTTCTTTTACGTCTAACGCAAGGAAATTAAATGCCAACTATCAAACATCGCTTTGAGTTTCATACGGAGGAAATTGCATTGATCAATTTCTCTTAGTCGATTTTTGGCTAATATCTTAGTCAAAGCAAGTTTCAGTATTTAACCTGCAAGACGGAGGCATACCGCAACGGATATGCCAACTCGTTTACCTGTAGTTATCAATTATTTTCGGATCAAAGAAGAGAAATCGCTATATTCAGTTCGCCCGTTCGAAATTCAACGCGAAAAACATTTGAATTAGTCTCAAATGCAAGTACGATGAACAAATTTGGAGTGTTATGGCTGTATGTCTGTGATAAAACTATCGAGTTTAATTATGATATTAAATGCGTTAACAAATGAAGACAGGTTGTAATTTTAAGCAAAATAAACTCATCAGTCCTATATTAACAAGCAACTATACTTTATACATTTATGCTTTTTAATATGGGATTTTCAAAAGAAATTATCAGTTTATTGATAGGGTAGAGCGCTACTTCGTCGTAGTCGCCTATTTCGTTCTATCAAGCAAAAAAATCAAAAATATCAAATACACTATGCGCTCAAGAAGCAGTGTTGAATAATCGATCATATCTTAGCTTTTCGTGACTAACAAATCCAGTGGTATGTATGGAAAAGTGTATAAAATTGGAAGCGGTATATACTAGAATTAATCCATTTTTGTGTCAAAATCTATTTAAAAAAAAGCGATGTGCTTAGCGAGGTGCTTAGCACAAAGAGAGTTGGCTTAAAAACCTTATCGCTATACATGATTTTTGTTATCTTAATAACATCCTAAGAAGTTTATATTCTAAAAAATATATATTGTAAAGTATATTTATTCAAAGTATACATATTCAACCTCGAGATGGTAAAAATAAAAAAAATTGCTAATGTATTTTTTATTTTATTTTTTATGTTCACGTCTAACTTTGTTCATATAAAATTTGAAAATAGAAGAAAAATGATCGCCAAAATATATTGTAATCTTATATTAAAATTAAACTATAGTTTACTTGAAAAAAATCTTAATTTTACTTCATACCGATAAATACCGATACTTTTTAATAAGCAATACCGATATTGTATAAATCCACCTGGCACGCTGCTCTAAAGGCAAAAAAGTAACAGTGAATTGCGTGTGTTGGAATTTTAACGTTGAAAAAATATACTTGTTTATTTTCTTATTAGGTTTTTTTAAATCATTAAGTATTTATTCGAACGATAACTAAATAACTAAATTGACCAGCCAATTTCTATCTTCTACTGATAGTCTATTGTCAATCAATGATATATTTTACTCGGGTACACTACCACCAGCATACAGGATGACCAACTTGCTGCCATCGTTGTCGTCTTTTTCAATCAATCTCGATTCACTATTTTTTTCTTTCGATTTGTGGAGTTTGAGGGGTCATCCAATTTAATCGGATAATTTGAAATAAATTCTTCATTCGTCATCCACCTTCTCTTCAAGTCTATTTTTAATCGAGCCTAAGCGATGGAAATCTGAATTCCATCGCAATACATCCCCATCGTGACGCCCCCCATTTCTTCAAGCGGATGCTCAGATCCTGTTAAAGCTACACGATGAGGTGTGACGTGAGAGCAAACAAAAAAGCAACCGAGTCAAACGCGACGACGACACCATCATCGTTTTGGTGTTGATTGTTTCTAACAAATTCCCTCACCGCCATCGAGCGTTTGACAGCGGTGGATCCCAGGATTCGCGACACAGACTCTAATATACACATAGTACGTAACTTGTGCTGCCGTTGCTGCTGCTGCTGATGTGGCGGAAGCCAATGTTTGAAATTGATGTTGATGTTGATGCTGTTTGCTACCATATGCCCTTTCCGATGATACCACGATGTGCTGTCTTTCACAACTATTTGGTCGGTTGACTCCAGCGTTGATGGCGGGTTGCGGTGATAGTGCCTGCGATGAAAACAACTTCAATCTGGGATCCCGAGCGACAAAATAAACAGGAGCCGAACAAACGTGGCTTATTTCCATTACTCACAATTTCCTCTGGCGAATGATAGAGGTATATTTCCACCACGAACTGTATTTGCGCACTTGTTCCAATACAAACACCATCCTTGAAATTCTATCAGTTGTGAGCGAAGGGCAATGTATTTCCATGTTGGCAAACAAGCTATTTTGTAAGAATCAATTTCGATTTCACTCGCACACGCTTGAGATGCGCAATGCTCCCATAGGGCGTCTAGTTATTGGAAAATTCTGGGATGTTTTGAATGCCCCCCTTTTTTGGGATTGTTATTGAGACTGACAATAAAATTGACGAAACCCTTTCAAACATCTTTCCATAACCAAATAAAGCATTGATATTGAAGTTCAGAGAACATTCTATAGAACGGATTTTTCAACAATTACAAGATTTTAAAAACTCATTCGGTTCACCTCATCAGGTAAATGAAAAATTCTTATATAATTTCATATACAGTATGTAAAAAAAGTTTATTCACCCCTCCCGACAAATCGCAATTTTCCTGTTCTGCGGTTGAAAAGTGAGCTGTTTATGTGAATGTTATTATATGATTAATTCAGTGAGATTATCACTTTGTCATCAAATTCACATGTTTCTTCCTTTGAAAAACTATGGTGCGATCAATGAAATGATAGCAAAAAAAATAGGCAAAAAAAATTATAAACCTGAATATAGTTAATAATATTTTAGAGTGTATTACGCGGTACCTGGCACTTTATTGAATGTAAACATTGCAAACAGCGCACATTCTGTCATTAGGTGCATTTTTATATGAATGTTTAAGTTATTTCGCTTAAAAATACATTAAAACACACAAATTTCGTTAGGTGTCCGAAAATTGATAATAGGATGTCATGAGTCCGGTAAAAGTTATAGTACAATTGCTAATATTGTACTTGTACGTCCAGATACGGTTGCTAAAATAGTTCAAATGTTCAATAACTGCGGTTTCATCTTACCAGCGGCACGATCGGGACGTCCAATGAAGACAAGTCCTCGAAGACAAGTGACAGGGCTATCTTAAACAAATTCAAGCCAAACCGAGGCCTAAAGACTATATCGTTAATTATGAGTACACCTGAAAGTTGCTGTATTTAAATATATTATTTTTTATTTTCCTCAAATTCATTTACATTGTTTATTGACCATCAAAAAAACCCATTTCACCAGTATTCATTTAAGTTTTCGTAAATCTGGCCTTCTTGATGTTCCTTCCGAGGTTTGCAGGTCTTTTTTTAATTGAATGATGCCATCTGCTCCTCTAGCCTTTTTCCACAGCTTTCTTTTCGTCAAAGCCCAACATTTCTCAATGGGCCTTATTTGCGGACAATTCGGAGGACTCATCGCCTTTTCTACAAATTGGACATTGTTCTCTTCATAACAGTCCAAGGTGGCACGCAGCATAGTGGCAGGATGTCAAATCAGGCCAAAACTGCGTCGAACCTTTGTGTTTTCGGATTAGTGGCAGAATTCGTTTCTAAAGGCATTCCTTTCGGTACATTTCAGCGTTCATATTTGCGGTTGAAAAAAGTTGTCGATTTCATACCACACTGGCAAATTGCTTACCAAACCAAAACCTGTTTTCCAATTTTTTCGCAAAAAATAGATTTCTCCGAATTTGGGTCATCCGTTCCACGCTACACGGTGTAAAACTGTGCCCTGTAGTCCAATTTGACGTACGTCTCGTCATCCACGATAATGCACATGTCATTTTTGCTCAAAATGTCGTCGACCGAGTTTTTACAGAATCCGTCTAAATTTACCTGCGTTTCGGGCATTTTTATTTCCGGTACGTCTCTAGGAAATTTGCGTTTCGGGCATTTTTGTTTCCGGTACGTCTTTTGGGAATTTCGCTTCTTTGCGCATTGGACCATTCAAACGTCGTTCCAAACTTTTTTGTGTAATCTCTGATGGATACCCCTTTTTTTCCATTCAAATTCAAAAACTTTGCAAATTTGTTTGTCCAAATTTGGGTTTGACGCACCTGTTTTTCTTCCACGACCGGGAAAGTCCTTCAATGTGTTAAGCATAACAAACCGGTTGATCGCATTTTGGACCGCACAGACACTAACACCTTCTTCTTTTGCTAATTTTCTTAGCGACAACCTTTTTTCAGTGCAGTACTTGGTCACAATCGATTTTCGCTTTTCTTCCGTAAGACCTCGCATTGTTTGCGACAAACATTCAAAAACGGCTTGAGTGGGCACAAGACACATTTCGAAGGCAATTGATGACTGGAAGAAGATCATATTGTCAGATGAGACAAAAATAATGCTTTTTGAGTCTGATGGTATCATAAGAAAATGGCAGAAGACCGGTGAAGGCTTGAAAAATGAGTATTTAGGAGGCTGACAGTCAAAGATGGTGGAGCTAAATACTTGCAACATCATTAATTGACAAATAACTCAACCAGATTTGAAATTGTCCATGCAGGAAGGGTCATGATTTAGCGCTCGATGGTATCATCTGGTGTTCGAGAGCTTGAACTTATTGACGGAATAATGGCAAAGGAAGTTTATCTGGACATATTGAAGTTAAAACTTCCATATGCCGAAAATATGCCGAAGATACACATTCCAGCAAAAAGGGGGCCCAAAAGATACGTCAAAACTGGTATCGCAATGGCTCAACGAACAAAAAATCGACGTTTTGAAGTGGCCAGCACAGTCACCCGACCTTAACCCAATAGAACATCTGTGATCTATTTTGAAAATTAAGGCTCAAGAACAACCAGCATTCCGCTATTTCGACAAGTAATTGCAACTATGGGACAAAATCACACCAGAAATACCTGCTAAGCTTGTTGAATCAATGTCGCGACAATGCCAAGCCATTATTGAAGCCAAGGGTGGTCTCACAAAATATTGAACAATGTTACATTATTTTTTAGTTGTAAAGGAGATCATAATCGTTAAATATTTTTGTATCTTTCTGGGATGTTCTAGGTTATTCGAAATGTACTAAAGTTCAGAACTTCAGATCCACAGATGTGACAGTACCTTTCAGGTCTATATAGGATTACTAAATGTATTCAAACACATTGAACGAACCTTTGAAGGGTCAATAGTCATTATTTGATAGTTGTGTGATGTTCTAGGTCATCCAAACTGTCCATGAGTTTAGAACTTAAGATCTACAGTAGTAACTATAGCTTTTTGGGCTATAGAAAACGTAGCGTAACTACGCTACGAATTGGACCATATTCTGGGAATATTTTCGAAACGTAAAAAATAACACGAGTTAGACTGGGATGATCAAGTTTATCAAAACTGTCTTTAAGTTCAAAACATAACATAGTTTGTTTTGGGCTATATAAGGTGACCACATGTATTGAATATATTCTATGAATCTTTTGAAAGGTGAACAGTCATTTAAAGTTTCGTGCTCCTCTAGATAATCCAAACAGTCCTTGAGTTAAGAACTGGAAATATACCTGGTAGCACCTGTACCTTTTTGTGTTATACACGGTTACATCACGTATTCAAGCATGTTCCGAAAATATTTTCAAACGTAAAAATACACACACACACACATAATCTTGAGATGATCTTGGTCATCCAAACTGTTCTGGCATTCAGAACATGAGATTTCCAGTTGTAATTTTTAAACATTTTTAAGCTAAACTAGGTTACAATAAATAGTCAAACATATTCAGTTGATATTTTCAGAGGTCAACAAACATAAAAAAGCAATACGACATGTTCAAGGCCATCCAAACTATCCTTGAGATCAGAACATAGAACCTATAGTTGTAACAAAAGCTATCTAGGCTATGCCAAGCTCCGGTGTTTATTGAAACATATTCATTGAATATCTTGGAAGAACAACAGACATTATGAACTAATCTTCGGATTTTCTAGCCTATCCAAACTATACTGAAATTCAAAACTAAAAATCTACAGCTGTATATGTAGCTTTCTAATCTTAACAAAGTAACTATATGTATTTGACCAAATCAAATGAGTCTTCTAGAAGGTCAACAACTATAATGAGATATTGTGTGATGTTCTAAGTCACCGAAACTGCTCTTGAGTTCAGAAGTAGGGATCGATAGTCGTAATATTATCTATATAACCTATGAAAGGTGATGATTCAGTGAATCTTCTGTATGCTCACCAGTTATTATAAGATTATCTTGGGATATTCAAGTTTATAGAAACTGACCATGAGTTCAGAACGTAAGATATATAGTTATAACCGTAGTCTTTTGAGCAATACAAAGCAACGATAAATATTCAAACATATTCAATGAATATTCTGAAACGTCAACAGACATCATAGAATAACCTTTTTAGTTTCAGATCATTCAAACTGTCCTTCGAAACTTAAGGTCTACAATTGTAACAGTAGCTTTGTGGGCTATTCAAAGTTAATTTAGTTAATTTGGCAAAGAATATCTCAAGACTATATTATAATGACTGTTGGTCTTCCAGAACGTTTATTGAATATGTTTGAACACATATCTGAATATTGTGTAGCGGAAAAAGCTATTGTTACAACTGTAGATCTTAAGTTCTGAACTGTAGGACAGTTTGGATGACCTAGCACATCTCAAAAATATATTTCGTAGTTTTTTCAATAATTTCTATGTTATCACCAAATCAGTCAGAATACACCAAATTGCTAGTATAATAACGCTTGGAAAAAATTAAGCCTTGGAAAAAAAATGATTGTTTTCTCTTTCTCTCTTTTTCTAAGAAGTTTTATTTTTTTCATCTTCGTCTGTTTATTTTTAAGTCAGTGTATTGTGACTGCTATATTTATTATAGTAAGATAAGTGCTTGATCGCTTCAGGCTCCCACATTAGAAACATGGATGATTTACGGAAGAAAATTCATCGTTGCCTCCCAGCGATGATTAGTCCCATACGCGAATCACGAGTCTATCCAGATGATTAAGCCGGTCCATGGGTTGTTTATTTTCAGCCCAAAACTAATCCTCGGCAAATTAACAGATGATCCGGCAAAGCGATTCTTGACCTTGACGGAATTTATTAATGTGAGATCCAATAAAAATTGGGATCATTGTCCAACTTCAAGCAAGCTAATAAGATTTTTGTCTACTTGATTTATACACTCAACTGTAGAGTGTTTATCCCTGCTCAGGTACTGAAATTGCAGGTGTGGCTACCAAAAAGAGTTTGACCCCTTGAAATACTGCTGTGACAGGCGGTTGGTCGTTTCAAGAATCCTCTGCTTTTTCCAGTGAATACATTTGTTTGTTTTTTGTTTATTTACGACACATTACACCAAAAGTGTGCATTCTTGTCAGAAAAGCGGAGTTTCTATACAGAAAGAAATCTTGTAGTAAAAACTACCATTTTACCCGACTACGCCTATCTTTAAAACTACCATGAAATTTCAGTCAAGTTTACTACGTTTATGGTAAAACCTTCAACGTTTGTGGTACATTTGACAAACCTCATATTGATATCAACCGCACCATGGTTGATCTAATCGCATGCATGGTAAAATCAAACGCATTTATAGTCAGCTGAAAATTGTTGGTTATTGCGCTTATTTTAACCCTCGAAATAGTAGTTTCTACTGCGGCTTTTTTTTGCGTGTAGATACACAGTGGTGTACATTTCTTCATATCATTTTGTTTTTCTTCTCTTCTACATCCTTTTCTTTTCTTTATTTTCTTCACTTCATTTCATTTCTTCATCATCATCGTCATTTTCAATCGGTGAGTACGTAACAACAAATCCGATGTCAAGAGCTGGACGAGTTTTCTCCGGGTGGGGAAGTAGTATGGCGTGGTAACATCTCTCGGCTGATTGGATGGGGAAACTGCTGCAGCTTGGCTGTGACCTAGGTGGTTTAAAAACCGGGTACTAACCTGTGGAACGCCAGTGTCTTACAGCGCCAGCCGTTGCCGAAACTACTACACATTGTTTTAGATCAACCGGCATCATCCGGTACTGGGGGAAGGCTTTGTGTAGTTCTGTCGTCAACTCCGCTTTTGTAGGAGGGGTAGTGTTCGCTGGCGTAGGGCGGTGGTCATGGCAAAGGAGTGCTTCCCCACTCCCATGTCGTTTATCTCAATTTTCCGAAGTCATGGAGTGCTCTGCGTTCTTCTAAAGTTGTTTAGGCAGCTGTTTTGGTGCAGGAATGCAAGCAGTTTCGTCGTATTACCTGCACTATTATCCAAGGTATCTTGCAGGCTAGGAAGGGCTCATGTCGTTTTCTTGCGGCTCTGTCTCGTACTTTCGACAAGGGAGAATAAAGGGCCGTACAGCACTCAGAAATGGGTGGTGTGTCCTGTTCCAATAGAAAAGAATATGTCACCCGAATATGGCCAATCCTATTAAAGCCGTATTGAGCACGTTGGTCGGTTGCGCCTCTAGCTACATGCCACTGGTGGTCCAATTGGCTTCGTATCGCTTGTTTTCACTGCTCGCAGTGCATCTTCGCCCGGAATAGGCATATCTATGGCGGGTTATTCTCTAGCTTTGTTCGCTAGTTGATCGACTTGGGTGTTTTCGTTGATCCTAGTTAGTCCCGGAATCAATCAAAAAAGAATGACTTGGTTACGCACTATTTCTTCGATTTGTTCGATCCACGGGTGGTTTGACCTTCCTGATAGTAAGGCCAGCAGATAACTGGCTGAATCCAGGATCGAAACCGCTTTCTTTATGGCGTACCCCTCCGCCGAGAAAACGCAGCATGCTTTTGGAAGGCTGAACAAACCTGCGTGGCTGGTCGTGAAAATTCGGCTTCTACGGTGTCTTCACTTTTCGAACTGTCGGCGAGACCACCGTCGATCTGTGGAATCTGATCGCAAGCAGTTGTTGGACGACTGAACTAACTCTATCTGACGGATCGCCGGCTCGTACACTTCACTTTACGTTCCATACTATCGACGAGTTAAGTCCCAGACATGATAGCTCTGTATCGTTAAATGGTCGACAGCAAGAAGTTCGTACCTGTTACTTCAAGTACACGGGCAGATGCTCGCCGGATCAGTGGAAGGGTGATGTTGGTTCGGCTCTTAGCTAGAAAAAGGATGGCCGTTTGTGCTACGGATTGAACTCCGAGGACGGGGAGCATACACTGAAAATTAATTTTCATTTATATAACGCAATTGAGGGTAGGACAAACAAACCTATTCATTATTTTCTGCCACGAAACTGATTTGTCCTTTCTAAAAAGCTACCTTCGTATTTTATGCCACACGCACAACTGTAAAAAGCACCAATCATTTGTTGCCACGAGAACAATACAAAGAGCTACGAGTAATTTGTAACGAATAAAAATGAAACGTCTCTCTAGTGGTTGCATGTGACGGACAGATCTACTTTATCGGCTCTTAATATAGTTGAATAAAAAAACGCAACCACGAGGAGGTGTGTTCAGCGTGTTAGTTTTCAATGTTTCTGACGTGGGGTTCGATCCTATATTTTTAGGAAGAGCTGATATTGAGTCCGTGGTTGATCTCACTAAATCATGTTGACTCGTGAGAAGTTACTTAATTATTGTGCTTCGACAGCGCTTTCACTTCTGTTTTGGGATAAATTAATGATTCCCGCCATCCCAACATGTATGAGTACCATCGAAGAAAAGCATCGATTGGCTGATCTTCACGAAATTCATTTTGTGCATTGTACACAAGAGGTGTAATAATAGCATGTTGTGCAATAGGAATGCACAATATGAATGTTTCATAAGATTTACGAGGCATTTGTTCTATGATGTGTACAAAATCTATGTTTAAGAAACGAGTGAAAGCTAATGTATACTGGGACGATGGTCTGCAGGGTCTTCAGCCCTCCTCGGCTCACTAGTTCAACTCCGTACGTCAGCTTTGCAGTGACTAGTGCCAAATTCATCTGCCGCAGGGTTGCTCGGTTGCCACGAGAGAGTTTCGTTTTGATCATTTTGAGCCGTGCAGCCGTGAATCGCACGCTTTCTTTGCCGCTTTGCAATGCTGTTTTCACGTCAACTTTCGGTCCAGCTTAACACCCAGGATCCTTGAACGATTGGTCTTCGGGACAGGGGTTCGATCGAAGGTAATCTCTTGCGCCGGCTCTCGACCTACATTTGGATTGAAGTAAAATGTCTGCGACTTTGTCTCGGATATGGCGAACCTCACGCTTTATGCCCACGTGTCAACAGTCTGGACAGCAGCGGCTTGCAATTTTCATCGCAATCCTTCCCCTTTCGCATATCGTACCACAAGAAGGATGTCGTCCCTGTACAAAATAATATCGACTTCAAGGGCAGCACATGGAAAATAGGCTAAATCGTTTCTTCAGATCATAAGATATCTGATATATATATATATATATATATATATATTCAAAGGTTTCAAATTTTGAAAATTGGAATTTGTTCCACATTTTTCTTCATTTGATAGAGATAGGCTGCAGAACCATCTATGTGGTACGATCTGGAACTAATCTGTTAATGTTAAATGACTATATTTTATATTCCAAACAACTTTGCTCAAGACGGCAACTCGCTAGGGTTTCATTAGACAAAGATAGACTGCTACGCCATCTCTGCAGCTCGATTGGGAACTAAAATGATACTATCAAAAAACGATTTGTTATGCACTGAGAAACTTTCCTCAAGACGCCAATTCTCTTCAATTATTCTGAAATGTTTTATATTCATTTCTATTAACAACGCCAAACTAAAACTTCCTTCCATTTGCGGGAACCAGTTTATTTTTAGTTCAATACATTTTTGAGACCAGAACCATTCAAATGATGCATAAACATTGATTCTAAGTTAAAATTTTGAAATTCTACGAAATCCGGGTCTATATTGACCCTAATGTGTTATTGTAAGCTGATTTAAAAAAAAATTGCAAATATGAACCTCGGACGAACGTCGCTTACACATACTCGGTAGAGAAAAAGAACAAAGCCGAGGAGATATTTGGTCCAATCGGATCTCGAATAGCAGTGAAACCTTGTGAACTGGAGAACTGAAAGATCTCTCGCGATGATAAATGAATCGTTTGCACTTTCTAAATTTTGGGTTGTGTTTCGTTCGCAAACTTTGAGTGCGAAGTTCTTTGGCGATATATCTTTGCAATGAGCAAAAAGTGAAAGTTTTTTTAAAATGATTTTTCCAACACCGTGTCTAACACTTGGGAGCTTATGACGCTCTACCGCTGGGGCAATCATAAAAAATAACAAAAACACCCCCCTTCCCCACACACATACCCACACTCACTCTATCACTCACACCCACGCCACTTACGGATCAGTTACGAAAACTTTGAGAAGCTTCTTAAGCTGAATCTTCAAACTCACTTCATAATTTTGTACCACTTGTTCATAACACAGGATGGCAGCCCTTCGTCGAATATTCCTGATCGGATTTGCTTCGCCGACCCCGGCAATCCGAATCCTTTTGATTTATCCATGAAGCAGGAACTTCGTGAAATTCCAGAACATCATCGCCCTATAATAATGTCGGTGATATTTGCTGCAAAGTTGATTCCACTAAATCGTTCTTCACTGATAATTTATTAATAAAGGAGTCAGATACTGGGCAATGAGAAAATGGACTCGCTTGCAAAAGTGGGTGTTATGGAAGGCGATATTTACGATCGGCAAATCACCTTAAATGATTTCTTTTCCTATTTTTCGTCAACAGTCACTCGCGGGCTGGCAGTATAAATGGAGTAAGGTAGATTTGGGGCGATGGCAACATTCTATCATCCCTAAGGAGTAGAAGAACTCTTGGTTTTGGGGTATGGATGTGGGTCGAGACTTCTTTCGTGTGATATCTCGCCTCATGTCCAAACATTATTCTGCGAACGCTCACTTATAGCGTCCTGGGCTGAGCGCCAGCCATTTCTGACAATGCGGAGAAGGTTACCAGGGCGCAGATCACAATATTGAGTCTTGTACTGACCATCCTTTGAGGTTGAAGTAGATAACCCAACGTACCAGTTCAAAATATTTTGGCTGTACGATATTTGGAGTCACTGAAACTTATCTATGTGCTTTCGACTAACATTAGCCTTATATTGTAGTTTCGTTATCCAGAATGTTAACTATCAGTTTTTTTTCTGTGTTTGTGAGTGTGTTGTTTTTCTCGATAATGTTCAAGTCAAAAGTAAACTAAATATCATAAAGTTATGAGTTTTGATTGGACGATTTAAACTTAAAACAAATTTACCATACCCATCTTCTCATCCGTTATTCCTATTACCCTCGAGACGGTCGCAAGTAATCGATTCTATCCCTTAACTTTAGATCTAAGATAACTGATGTATATAAACATGCAAACTTGGCGCTACAAAGTTGATTCGATTGAGCCTGTACAAATAAATGAATTAAGATAAAAAAAAATCACCTCCGAAAACCTATTAAAGGGTGTCCACAGGTAAATTGCATCACTTTCAATAAGCTTTGGGTTGATTTCAACAAAATTTTGGGTGAAATTATCTCAGCGTGTATTGTTTACACTGCATGAGTTTCATTGTGAAATGTACCGTAGTTTTGAAACTGGAGTCGAAGGAACAGCAAGTGCACGAGAACATTTTGCACACGCACCTCGACAACCCACTTCTTTCGCACCGAGCCATCGGAAAGATGTTGAAAATTCACCAGTCTACAGTGTCTCGTGTCATAACACGTTTTGGGGAACGTTTAATTGTCGATCGGAAGAAGGTGAGTGGTAGAAAAAGTGTTCCGTACTGTGAGAAGGATCACAAGCGAGTTGCTGACTTTAAACGCAATAACGCTGTTCCGTTCTGGATGTCGCGAAAAAGCTGCATTTGACCAAAAGTTTAGTGCAGAAATCCAAGAAACGAGCCGGGCTCCCTTCATTCAAAATTCAGAAAGCTCCAAACCGCAATGAAAAACAAAATAGGACAGCTAAAATACGTGCGCCTAAGCTGTACACACAAATGTTGACGAAACCACACTGCTGCATCATGGACGATGTAACAGACGTAAAAGCGGAGCCTCTTGTCACTACTCCAAGGATGTTCTGGAGTAGTACAAGACGAATGGTATCAATTTCACGACGAAGTATCTTAATCTCTCAAACTCTCCAGAGTTGCGGCCAATCGAAAGATATTGAAGCACAAACTTCGTAAGCATCCTAAAATTGTGACTACAGAACAACAAATGTTGAAGTCATGGTTGAAAGCGGAAAAAATGTCGGTCCAAGCGTTGAAAAAAAATCTTATGCGTGGTATTAAGAAGAAACTTTGGGCTTTTGGATTTGGTAAAGAAATACAATGAAATAAAAATACCTAAACTAAGAGAACACATTGTATTTTTTCCCTGAATATTTCATGAAAATCCGTTGAGAGACTTGTTTTTGAGGACGAGTTTAAAGTGATGCAATTTAACTGTGGACACCCTTTATATGTTAATTACTTGGCCATTCAAAACCATTAGTATTATCGAATTTTTTAGCTTCCTTATGGAGGTAATGATTTTGTGCTAAGCAGAATACACTAGTTACAGCTATTTTGAAACCAGTATGTATCAACTCATTAAAAGTTCAATTACTCAGTAAGCTTCGAACCTATGAGTAGAACGATTTTTATCCATCCAATATGAAACCCCATAAAATATTTGAACAAAGGAACATAATATGTATAACGCAGGAAATTATTCGTTTCTTTGGAATCCCGTATAGGAATTTTGAATATCCACACTCACCGATACAAGCATTATACATAAAAGTCACATCATTGAACAATCCAATTGTCGTGCAGCGTGTGCAAGTTAAAAATTACTTAGAACCATCCTCGAATCGAAACCGCTTGGTAAAATAAAATGAAAATAAATCCGATGCAAACATATTCAGTTTGATGGGCCAGTACAGACTAATTTCACAACCAATTGAGCTTTAATTTTGAGAGAAGTACCAAGACCTGATTTGAAATCGATAGCAACGGGGGAAGCTGAAACAAAATTTTGAACCCTCTGAGCAATCTGTACCCCCAGCGTTTTAGCCTCCGTCAAAATTTCTTTCATTCAAGTGGTACCTGGTGCGGTACACAAGTTCATGCTAGTTACAAATATCAAGATTTAAAATGACCTTGTTTCTCAATGACCTCTACCGAAAACGAACCACATCTCTTACCTCTTCAGCAAATTGGAAAAGAGCAGAACAATAAATCTCGACCTTCACCCTCAAAATATTCCTCCAACAGTTCGTTTGCTGCTTTCTTTCTGCTCAATAAACTTCATTTGCTTTTAAATAAATCAATTCAAAGTGGCCAAAGCGTCCCCCCCAATCTGCCACATTTTCTGCACTTTCCACTGTCGTTATCGAGGCTAATTCGCCTAGGTACCTACCTACATTTTTGCAGGCACTGCTCCCGTTGCCAATAGAAATATATAAACCTAATAATCCGATATGATGATGATCATTTTAATAAAACAACAATCGGAATAAATTCCTGGTCAATATAGAACGTGAGTGGAATAATAATAAAATCTGTCGGAGAGGAGAAATGCCCGCCCGTGATCTCGTCCTCGGTGTAGCCGCTGCTCATCCGACCGATATAAATATTCCGCAATACATCTCCGGCGCTTTCCCCCCATCAAACACAAACCACACGCTCATACCGCAACTTGTCTTCCAATATCATCGAAAGGGGGGGATGAACAGATTCACCCGAGCTCCCAGAAGAGTACCTACTGAGCCACCAGCCGACGCGACGCTGTTAAAATAAGGAAGAGAAGATGCTGCTATCAGCGTCAACCCACGTCGCCACCAAACACAAGGAGAAGGAAAAAAGAAAAAATGATTATTATTATCCTTGGCAGTCCATCTCAACGAGTGACTGTGCCATGCTCGGAGAGTTATGGCACTGTGTGGTTGGTGGAAATGAATGATGAAAATATTCGCTTATTCCCTCACTCCACGATGCACGATCACCATCATCGTCTAATCCCCGAAGGCGTCGCGACCGGATAACGAGAAGAAGGGTAAATTGCAGTGCCTACATCCCAAATTTCCCAGCCCTTTTCCCGTTGGCTCCACCCTCCGGCTCCATACTTCATCTTATGTTGGGTGTGCAGATTTCCAGCGAGTGTCTGGAGCAAAGAAATCAAATGAAGCTGATAAATTTGGCAATTTATTATGGCTGAGAGGAAAGATTCAATTAGGAATCCAGTGGGAATGGATGGTATTCTAGGTGTGGGGTGGATAAAACGATATCTGCTTGGAATATGACTGTAAAATGAATTGCTTTTGGATGATTATAATTAAGATAATACGAAAATGGGTATTCTGCAGTGCGTTGGTGTGGAAAAAAATGAGAAGCGGTAAAAGCTAAGCTATAAATGGTTGAAATATTTCAAGTGAAACACTAGGAATTATTATACAGGTATACCTCGATAGTACGTACACCTACGCCTCGTTTAGTGTACGTACTATCGAATCGTACGTACTATCGAATCACAATATTTTTTTGTTTTTTATTTCTATAGTGGGTTTTAAATCGATAAAGTTGTATAAAATAATAAATTTAACAATTTTAATAAATATTTTGTCCAATAAAGGCAGTTAATTCGGCAAAAGGAATGATTTTCTTGTCATATCATATACCAATCGAATCAGCTTAACGGGAAAGGAAAATGTGTGTGTGTGTGTGTGTGTGTGTGTGTGTGTGTGTGTGTGTGTGTGTGTGTGTGTGTGTGTGTGTGTGTGTGTGTGTGTGTGTGTGTGTGTGTGTGTGTGTGTGTGTGGGAGGCAGGGGGTAGAGGGGTGTTTGTGCCGTTATTTGAGAAGACTTTTAATCTGCAATTACTGGTCCGAATCCAACGTTACAATCATCAAATGAGTGGTTTCCCGAGTGTTGCAGTGAGTTATGAGTGAAGTTTGCATGACAATTGTGCATTCAACAATAAGTTCATTGGAGGTTATTCCGGCTGTCTAAGGCCACATTTGTTACTCCCAGTCATATTACGGGCACTCACGGGGAAATTGCCAGTTTATGATTTGACAGAACTATCTCATGCAGCACATAAAATCACATCAGCATTCGAAAACAAGATCAATGATAACACAATTGAGGGCCCAGGATCAGTATACTTCCACTACAGAAGAAGACCTAGTATACTTCCCTGCGGAACACCGGCAGATATCTCCTGTGCATCGGAAACTGCACCTTGCAGCGAAACACGAAGTGTCCTGTCTGACAAGTAATTTTTGATTATCTTCACAAGAAAGATGGGAAGATTGTATCGATACAGCTTGTACACCAAGCCATCATGCCACACGTTATCAAAGGCCTTCTCGATGTCGAGAAGTGCCATGGCAGATGATTTCGAAACAGACTTGTTTCGTCTGAGGATGTTAATGACTCGGTTAAGTTGGTGAATTGTCGACCGACCACGTAGGAAGCCAAATTGTTCGTCGAGCAAGATGTTAAGCTCGTCGCCAGATGAAAGAAGCCGACGGTAGATCGCTTTCTCAAATAGTTTCGATACTCCTGAGAGAAGGCTGATTGGTCTATAGCTTTTGGAACACGAAGGATCTTCCCCAGGTTTCTGGATGGGTATGATTTTAGCTGACGTCCAACACGAGGGGAAGTAGCTAAGTCGCAGGCATTGGTTGAAAACCATCGCCAGATGGTTATAGAACTGGGGGCTCAAATGCTTGAGCTCCAAGTTCAAGATGTTATCGAAACCTGGGGCCTTCATGTTCTTAGAAGCTTTGATATAGGTCAACAATTCGTCAGCTGAGATTACCAACTCTTCCGAGAAGTCATGGATGTTGTTTACAAGCTCGCTAACGGTAGCTTCGTGTGGACTGACGATGTTATGTCCGAGATTGTGAGAGCTGACGAAGTGTCGACCGGATCAGCACAGCTAGCTGGTATTTATAGCTAACGGCCTCTCATGACAATGCGATGCATTGGTTTTGTTTACTCTTACAAAATGAGGAGATTTATGCATAGCTTACTATAAGTTTTATTTCGTTTCCCGCTTAGTTGATTATACTCAAATAGAATGATTATACCCAAATCGAATAGTAAATTAATATTTTTTAAATCATTTAAAGCATTTTAACATTTCCTTCACACATACTCTGTATACTATAGTTAACAACCTGCCTGACAACCCTAGTAGACACCTATGACATTTGTTCAAACGCATGAGTAGGAACTATAAGGTATAAAGAGAGGAGAAACATATCCTGTCCAGTTGTGACTTATTGCAGGGTAATCCTGCTCATTAGAGTGTGAATGCAATAAATGAATTCACGAAGAATCAAAACCGCGTCCTATGTACTCGAAAAAAAATTCTCATAGATTTACAATTGAATGTATTGCAACCATACAATAGAGCCAATAGTGTTTACAATTAATAGTATTGTTTATGAAAATGCGATAACAATAGGAGTAATTGCTTCCACAATAGAATTTATTGTTAATTGAGACATCGACCATAGAATAAGAGGGTTCCCAAATAAAAAATTCTCATAGGTTTACAATTTAATGTATTGTAACCATACAATAGAATCTATAGTATGTACAATTAATAGCATTGTTCACAACGATAAGATGGCAATAGGAGTTATTGTTCCCACAATAGAATCTAATGTTAATTGAGACATCGACATTAGAAAAGGGGGGTTGTTATGTATCTTAACTATAGAAAAAATCATTATTTTTCGAACAAATTTGAGTCAATTACTATTAATTGTATTGTTTCACAATTGTTGAAAATCCTGGCATATGGAGTGAATTGTAGATCTATTGTAATGACAATATGCATATTTAATATTTCTGATTGACGAACAATAAGATTTGTGGTCGGAAATAGATTTAAAGGTTATTTTATATAATTGTATTGTAATTGTATGGTTATTTTTATCCGGGTTGTTATGTATCTTAACTTAAGAAAAAATATTTTTTTCCCGAACAACTCTGAGTCAATTACTGTTGATTGTACTGTTTTGCAATTGTTGAAAATTCTAGCATATAAGGTGAATAGTAGATCTATTGTAATGACAATATGCATTATTCATTTATCTAATACGAGAACAATAAGATTCATGGTCGGCAATAGACTTTAATGTTATTTTATATTATTGTATTGTAATTGTATAGTTATTTTTATCCGGGTAAGGCCATTTGTAACGGCCACTTTAATAAAATAATGTCCTACCGCCGCAACCTATTTGAAGGGTAAATTTGTAAGAAGCGTTAAAATCTAGGATCGTGGCTGTACGTACTATCGAATCATATGTACGTACTATCGAGGGTACGTATTATCGAGGCAAAATGTACGTACTATCGAGGGTGCGTACTATCGAGGGTACGTACTATCGAGGGTACGTACTGTCGAGGTATACCTGTATTGTTATAAGAAGTTTTAGCCCGGTTTGGCAACTTATCCCTAATCCTATACCATGCAGGAAAAGTATGCGGCTGATTCTGTGGATTTTGTACCAAAAAACAAAAACGACCGATTGAAATCCTCGAGTATCGAGGAGGAAAGTGTCGAGCATTTAACTCAAACTCGTCTTAAAATTGAGATGTACATACTGAACTACTATAAATATTTGATTTCATTTCGATAGCTTTAGCCGATTTACCTATAAATCTAAAGTTTTGCAATAATAATCGACTCACCTCTTAAGTTGATCATGACATATTTTTTTATGTCTCATGAATTATTTAGTAGAAAGATTTCGATTGGTATAAAATAACATTTGTTTTCTGTCAGTTTTATGGCAATGGAACATATCTTGACTACAATAACTGATTTCTTCAACTGCTACCGTCAAATTTTCTGAGTTTCTTTTATTCATTAATTTTTATTTTTTTTAAATTGATTATCGAGATTTTACGCCCGGGTCTGGTTCACCTCTTGTCATAGTCACCCAAATACCTTTTTGGGTATTTTCGTAATTTGTCCGGGGATAATATTCGAACTCTTTTCTATTTTCGTTTAAATATAGTGTTCCAGTTGTTGTGAATCAAAATTAATAATTTGAAACTGTGGATACTAGCATAAGCAATATGAACAATAAACAATAAACAATAAACAATAAACAATAAACAATAAACAATAAACAATAAACAATAAACAATAAACAATAAACAATAAACAATAAACAATAAACAATAAACAATAAACAATAAACAATAAACAATAAACAATAAACAATAAACAATAAACAATAAACAATAAACAATAAACAATAAACAATAAACAATAAACAATAAACAATAAACAATAAACAATAAACAATAAACAATAAACAATAAACAATAAACAATAAACAATAAACAATAAACAATAAACAATAAACAATAAACAATAAACAATAAACAATAAACAATAAACAATAAACAATAAACAATAAACAATAAACAATAAACAATAAACAATAAACAATAAACAATAAACAATAAACAATAAACAATAAACAATAAACAATAAACAATCAACAATAAACAATAAACAATAAACAATAAACAATAAACAATAAACAATCAACAATAAACAATAAACAATAAACAATAAACAATAAATAATAAACAATAAACAATAAACAATAAACAATAAACAATAAACAATAAACAATAAACAATAAACAATAAACAATAAACAATAAACAATAAACAATAAACAATAAACAATAAACAATAAACAATAAACAATAAACAATAAACAATAAACAATAAACAATAAACAATAAACAATAAACAATAAACAATAAACCTTAAATAATAAATGATAAACAATAAACGATAAACAATGAACAATAAACAATTAATAATTAACAATTAACAATCTATCTATATATATAAAAATGGATTTCTGTCTGTCTGTCTGTCTGACCCTAATAGACTCGAAAACCACTGAACCGATCGGCTTGAATTTTTGTGTGCACAGATTTTTCGGGCCGGTGAAGGTTCTCATGATGGTTTGAGACCCCTTTCTTCACTGGAAAGGGGGGCTCCCATACAAATGAAACACTCATTTCTACATAACTCAAGACCTAATCAAGCAATTTAGCATGTGATAGTTTTTGAAGGCAAGAAAGGTTTCTATGGTAGCTTTAGAACCCTCCCCATCCTAAACTCCTAACCTAACTCCTTCCTAACTCCGGAACTAATCCAGCAAATGGAACCAAATTTAGTATGCGGTGGTTTTTGAAGACAAAATATGATTATATGTTGATTTAAGACCCCTCTCCTTTCTGAAAGGGGGGGGGGCATGCGAATGAAACGCAAATCCTTGCATAACTCGAGAACTAATCAGGGAAATGGAATCAAATTTGGCACATGGAAGTTTTTGAAGGCGAGGAATGTTTCTATGGTGATTTGAGACTCTTCAGGAGGGAGGGGGGGGCAAATGGAACACAAATTTCTGCATAACTCGAGAACTAATAATGCAAATGGAACCAAATTTGGCATGTGGAGGTTTCTGAAGAAGATAAATGTTTCTAAGATGGTTTGGACTCCTTCGCCTTCTGGAAGGGAGTAGGAGGGGCTTCAATACAAATGAAACACACATTTCTGCATTACTCAGGAACAAATCAAGCAAATGGAACCAAATTTGGAATGGACGAGTTTTTGGCATTAAATGTTCTTATGGTGGTTCAAAGCCCCTCCTCCCTCTAAAAAGGGGGGCTCTAATACAAATGAAACACAAATTTCAACCAAACATGAGAACTATGCCTACTGCTTTGCAAATTTGTATTCAGACTTCTCCCTCCTCTAGCAAGGGGGGATTCCATGCAAATGAAACACAAATTCCTGCATAACTCGAGAACTAATCAAGCAAATGGAACCAAAATTGATATGGGTGAGTTTTTGAAGACAAAAAATGTTTTAATGGTGGTTTGAAGCCCCTCCTCCCCTGGAAAAAGGGGCCCCCATAAAAATGAAACACGAATTTAAGCCAAACATGAGAATTATCCCTACTGCTATGCTAATTTGTATGTAGGAATATTTAGGTCCGGGAGAGCATAGTATGATAGTTCAAGACCCCTCCCGCCTTAAGAAAGGGGGGCCCCCATGCAAATGAAACGAAATTTGGCATGGACGAGTTTTTGAAGGCAAGAAATGTTTTTATGGTAATTTGAGACCTCTCCTCACTCTGGAAAGGGGGCTCCCATACATACGAAATACAAATTTAAACCAAACATGAGAACTATCACTACCGCTATGCAAATTTGTATGCAGGGGTTTTTGGGACCGGGAAAGGATCTTATGATAGTTCGACACCCCTCCCACCTTTAGAAAGGGGGGCTCCTATCCAATTAAAAACTATTTTCTGCATTACTCAAGAACTAATCGAATAAACGGAACCAAATATGGCATGTGGAGGTTTTTGTAGGCAAGAAATGTTTCTACGGTGGTTTGCGACCCCCTCATCTTTGGAAGAAGGGGCTCCCACACCAATGAAACACAAATTTCTGCATAACTCGAGAACTAATCAAGCAAATGGAACCAAATTTGGGATGTGGGGGTTTTCGGAACCAAGAAATGTTTCTATGGAGGTTTGAGACCTCCCCTCTCTGGAAAGGGTGGGCTCTCATGAAAATTAGACACAAATGTCAAACAAACATGAGAATCATACCTACTGTTATGAAAATGTATATGTAGGGGTTGTTGAGGCCGGAGAAGGTTCTTATGATGGTTCGAAGCACCTTCTTCGCCTGGAAGGGGAGGACTTCCATACAAATGACCAACAAATTTCTGCAAAGCTCGAGTTCTTGGAACTGGAGTTCTTCAAAAGGAACGAACTTTGGCATGTGGGGGTTTTTGGGCAGGATTTTTTTTTTGCTTAGGTGGTTCGAGACGCCTTCCCTCTGGAGAGGGGGAAGGACGGCTCTCAAACCAATGAAACATACATTTGAACCAAACATGAGAATTTTCCATGCAACTACAATACAAAATGTGTATTTCTCGAGTTAAAAGCATATTCTGATAGAAGTTTGAACCCCTTTGTAGTCAAAAATTGGTTGAGTTACTCTCAGTGCTACATTATGCACAAGAAATTAATCTTAGGTTATGCAAGAGAAAATTACGTACAAACTGACAGGATACGGCTTCGATTGTCTTTGAAATGCTACTACGCAGAAAGCAAAACCGGTAGAAACTACCGGTTCAAGGGTTAAATTAATAACACAAACCTTTTTTTTTGCATAAATAACACACACACAAGCAAACAAACATATTTTAACCAGATTCATTCAGAACGAAAACCATAAACGCGCCAGTTCTACTAATATTTCATTCATTTAGTCGCATGCGTTGTAAGGCTCGCATCGGGTTCAGCTAGTTAACAATAAACAATAAACAATAATTAAATTTTCAGAAGCAGTTAATTTCTCATCTCCATGCGAAGCGCTAAGAGCGGACAGTAATTTTATTGCTAGAACGCATAGACATGAAGAGAAAGTGTATTGATAGAACTAGAAACAATTATTAATAAACATTAAACAATAAACAATAAATAATAATAACAATAAAAACGAACAAAGAAGAAACAAGAAGATGAAGAAGAGAATATAAACATGTATGACAAAATATTCGAAGGCCGAAGAATGGGACAATGAAGAGAGACAACCAAAGAGTTGTACAAAAACAGTTATTGAAATAAATTACTTGAAAAAAAAACAAAAAGAACACAAAATATCCAGAGCAAAAACAGAAAAGACCAGACACTATCAAAAATTAACTAAATGATTTGGAAAATGAAGAGGTAGTAATGTGAATTAGGTAAGTGAAAAGAATTTCAATGGAAGATGAGCAAATATGATAGAGGCAGAAGTGGAACAGTTCCAATAAGTGAACAACACAAATCAGCGTGAAATGCTTGAAACAAAAGTAAATATTTAAAAGTGATAAAGTAGGGTATATGCCCCTTTAGGCTGATGCAAATTTCGAAATGTTTGCTTCCATAAGCTTAATCGACGCCTATTTGGGTCCTGATAGTCCCCAAAAAATTTGAACACATTTGGTTTTGAATTTGGCTTTGCAGTCGCTATTCAAAGTTTGTATGGGAATAACTATGAAGAATTTCAAATTTACAATTCCAGATCCCTTCCATCTTGATATTATGTCCTTAAGGGGTAAGGCCACTGTAACGGCCCAAAAAAAAAGGGTTTTTTCACCAATTTTTTGCTCCCGAAATTGAAGGTATTTGAAAAAAACTGGTGTTATCGGGCGTACAGCTTTATTATCAAATTTTTTAACAGTAAAAAAAACAAAATGGCGGTTCCACAGCTATCTTCCCGGGACATGTTTTGCTTCCAGGGCTCCGCGGCACGCAGCACCACTGGTGCACCTTTGAGTCTAGAACAAAAAAAAAACCATTAATCTAGAGGGCTGTAGCTAGAGAATGTCGATCGGATTTTAAAACATATCAATTTGTGTGGATTTGGCGTGCGTTTGAAAAAAAAATTGATTTTTGACGAAAAAAACGGCAAGTTTTTTGTTAATAAAAAATCAATAAATAAAGTTCTTGAAAATTCCGATCGACATTCTCAAGATAATGTAAATGTTCACATCTGGTTAAAATTTCAAGTAAAAAAAATGAAAATTGTTCGAGTTATGCTGCGTGCCATTTTGAAAAACGATGTTTCGAGAAAAACGCGTTTAAAGTTTTTTTTTTTTTTTTATTTGCATTTGGCATTGGCATTTGGCATCACACGAATTTTTTTTCGCACAGGACCTTTTTTTTCTTATTCTAGAGGGTTTAAACTATTTTTTAAGCCATTAAAAAAAAAAATCGATTTTTCAAAAAATTTACAGTGGCCTTACCCCTTAAACCAAATCTAATATAGATTCATATAGTGTAAGTTGTCAACTATCAAAATGCCGAAGATACCTGACGTGTAAATTTTATACAAAACTAGTTATTCAATAAAACATAACTACAAACTTTAGGTATGATGTTTCATTCTTATGTGTTATTGTGTGTTATCTTTGGCAACACTGTCTGACGATAAACTCACCTAGCATGCCGAGGAAAATTTGATAATAAAAGCTGTCAAATGGAAAACAAAATGGACTGCGATTTTCCTAAGCCGCTTCGCTCCCATCGCGAAATATTTTTAGTTGGATCTGTGAAAGCGGATTTTGTTCCAACTAGGATTCCGAATAACAAAGAGGTGCTTCAGGTGTTCTTCCATCAGCGGAAAATGCTAAAGCTTTCCGTCAGCGAAAGTTTAAATGCAACGGTGAACAAAGTAATGTGTCTCGATGTTTGTTTTTTTTTTTAAGAAAAGACCATATTAAAAAGGAGATTAGTCGACTGTATGGTCACTGGCGAGGTAATCTTTTTGGTTCCTTATTTTTCTAATAATTTGCTTAATTTATTCATTACCTTTAGATTTAGATTCCAATAAGAAGCGGAAAACGGAATTAGGTCGGCAGCAAAAGTTCAGGAATTGCCTGCCAAAACCTTTAAATTGTATGTTGAAGAGTTTCAAAGAACACGTAACGGTATGTCGTAGCATTCACTTTTTAGATGGTATACTCAATTTTCAACATAGATAGTATATATTTATAAATAATTTTGGCATCTTATAGTGAAATTCACGTTAATAACCGCGAAAAGGTAGCAGACGACGTCCTTCCTTCCCTTCTTCCGGCGATCGCTCGCACAAGAAAATGAATATCATTACCTCGAACGTAACGGCCGCATTAATCGAGGGATAACAGACCGTAGTGCCGAAATCGTATTCGATGCTTTACTCAAGGATAAGCATTTAGATTCTTTGAAATCTTGTTCCTACAGTTCCATAAAAAGACATCGCATGAAAAATCGTGAGAAGCTGGCCGAAGAGGTATGTTATCCCACTTTTTCTATTTATGTGTTATTAATAAAAAAAAACTCTTTTGTAATAGATTCCTACTCTGACCCTGATGTTCCACTCACTGTTCATTGGGATGGGAAGCTCCTTCCTGATCAGAATGGGAAGAGAGTTGATCGCCTTCCTATCTTGGTGACAGGCGAAAACGTATCCAAGATCTTGGCAGTTCCATCCCTCCCAAAAGGTACAGCGAGCGTTGAAGAAAATTCTATTAAGGAAACGCTAGAGGAGTGCGGGGCATTTCGGATCGTGTGTTAGCCATGTGTTTTGACACGACGGCCGTCAATTCTGGACGACACATGGGTGTCATCACTCAACTGCCAGCAATGATTGGGAAGGACATGTTAGCTCTAGCTTGTGGCCATCGCGTAGCGAAAATCGTTCTCAACCATGTTTTTGAGGCTGTTGGAGAAGACACTAAATCAGGTATGCTGGATGAGTTTAAAGAATTCCGCATAAAAATGAACGATGGTCTGATCAACACCAGCCGGTTCAGAACAGCCATGAGATATGCCGCTATACGTCGTCTGATCAAACCATCGAGAGACTCGGTTATTGCGTTTTGTCTGGATCAACTGTCAAACCGGCAGCCTCGAGGTGATTACAAGTGGCTTTTAGAACTGGCATATATTTAGGAAGGCTGGTGTAATAAGCCGTGCGCGATCGATGGTGCGTGCCATTTATGTACTCAAGATATGGATGCTTGGTGATCAGTTGAAAGAGGTAGATACCGTGATGATGAAGCATTATAAAACGGTGTGCCTTTTTATCACCCAATGTTACGTTAAGTTTTGGTTCCGCTTATCTATTGCTGCTGATGCTCCCAGAGTCGATTTGTAATTTATCAAATCCATCTATCATTTTCACGACAAAAAATACGTTCAGATTGCTTTTAATGCCATATCAAACCATCTGTAGTTCTTCACCGAAAGAACAGCAGCATTATCGTTTTTTGACAATGACGTCAATGTAGAGGGAAAAATGAAAATGATACAAGCATTAAAAAAACGAGAACCTCCATTGAAGATGCAAACCAAGAAACCAAATTCAAAATAGCAAAGAAGCCAACAAAAATATCTGTCACTTCGTCAATAAGTGATTTCATTACGGAAGGATCCATTGACTTTTTTGCCATTATGAATATTGGAACTGATTTCCTGTCTAAGCATCCCGAAGAATGGCTAGATATTAACGAGTACATTTGTGCCCAGAAACGAGTTCAAGTGTAGCAAGTTGTCAACGATAACGGGTGGCAACTAAAATTTTGGAATTTCTTTCTCAAGCTGTCAAAAAAAGACAAACATAGTTGAAGAAGATCTGATTTATTCAAATAAAAGATACATTGTCCATTGTTGAAAAAAAATCAGTGAACATTTGAAAACGGTCCGTAATCAGATGTTCGGTGAAGCTTCCGTTTGATGTCGGAACAGGAGCGTCGTACGGCCTCCATGTCAACTTTGCGAATGCATCTCTTGATTCTACCAATCAACTGTTTGCAATTCGTGGCTCTCCAGTTATTTTTGTACACCAAGGAACTCAAAACCCCGAAGAAATCTTCGATTGGGCGACACTGAGGCAGATTTGTCGGGTTGTGGTTTTTGGGTACAAATGGGATCGAATGGGTATTCAGGAACGATTGTGTTTTTATGGCGTAATGCGATGACGCTTTATCTGGCCAAAACACGTATTGTCCATCAGCATGATGTTTTTGTAGAAACGGGATCAAAATTTTCTTCAAAAATTCATTCTGGTACACATCTTGATTGATTGCCAAACCAGAGGGCTTGAACCATGGCTTAGAAATGCCTTTCTCGGAAATGGCAATGTACAGCATCACTTTCTGTTCAAACTTATGTTTAAACTTATATTTTATGTTCGGAGGTGTAGTAGAACTATCCGTTGAATAGTATCGATCGTTTCCGGGAAAATAGCTTTCGTCGTCCAAAACAAAACTTTTTCCGGAATAATTTTGAATCAACCAACGGCATTGGGATTTCAGCGTTGAAATCTGAACATCAGTATATTCCAGGGCTCGTGTCTTCTTTCGGCACTTTATTCCGACTCTTTTCAATGTTTTGCAGATGAACTGGTGAGAACAGTTGAACTTTTTTGCGGCATCCCGTTGGCTCAGTGAATCCTTGTTGTTGAAGGCACGAGAAAGAGAACGAAGTCCTTTTGCGTCCATAATTTTGGCTGGTCTTCCACTACCTTGCTTGCGAGCAGTTGTTGGGGATCTTAGGATATGGTAAACAGTCGAGATTTCTGTGCAGTTCGTAGAACTGTACAACGCGCTCGCGAAATACTTCTTGTTTCGACGGCATTTTGAGCAAAACTGAGCAAGCATAAACAAAACAGAAAATACTAGCAGAAAGAGGAGAGAAAGAGCTAACGCATACACACTCTTATTTCTCTCTGAGAGCTCGTTTGTTGTTGAGCATAGAGTTATTGCAGAGAGAGCAACAACCGATTTTAATGGGAAATTTACCAAGGACCCCGATCAAGAGCAGTTTTTAATACAGATTGTGGATTATCATCGTTTGATCAATAAATAAATATAAAAATAAATAATGTACATCTAAGACTGTTAAATTCAACCATCTGTTTTCTTCAATTTCTATGAGCTAGATTAACGAGAAAATAACAGAAGGATTAGGCAAGGGTCTATTTTACAACTCGAGCCGAGCCAATTTCATTCGACTCGACTGTTGTCGAATTACGTGAAGCGAACTCAACACCTACTGTCGACAGTATGTATGGCAGCCGACAGTGATTTCAGACGAGTCGAATTACTCAACTCGATTTGTATAATAGACCCATATTGACGGAATCCTTAATATGATACACCGCGTGGCTGTTATAATGATCCCAAATGCTAGCACAAAATTCCACGTGGCTTAACCTTTATGAAATGAACGACCGAATCTCAGGATACATGGCAATGTTGCCAAAAATAAGAATGAAACATCATACCTAAAATTTGTATATTATGTTTTGTTGAATAACTATTTTTGTATAAAATTTACACGTCTGATATATTCAGCATTTTGATAGTTGGCAGCTTACACTATATGAATCTATATTAGATTTGGTTTAAGGACATAATATCAAGATGTAAGGGATCTGGAAATGTAAGTTTGAGATTCTTCATAGTAATTCCCATACAAACTTTGAATAGCGTGTTCAAAGCCAAATTAAAACCAAATGTGTTCATATTTTTTGGAGACTATCAGCGACCAAAATTGGCGTCGATTAAGCTTAGGGGAGCAAACATTTCGAAATTTGCATCAGCCTAATGCAGCTGCTTGCGAACACTGAACCAATTTTGTTCGCCCGCGGCTGGTCATGAAAATGCAGAACGAAGCAAATTTAATAAAAGGGGACGGACCACAAGTGAAAAATCAGTTACCGACAACAAAGCAAAGTTATTTTGAAGAAGAAGAAGAAGAAGACGACGACATTTGCTACCCGTTTCCTACGACCGTGTTAGGGAAACCACATTTTTCAACCTGTTGATATGCAAATTTGTATGGCAGCAAAGGTAGGTCATTTTGAATTGAAAAACTGAACTACTGATACTAATGGAAACTCTTTCAAATTTCAATGCGAAAAATTGGTGAGTTTTTCTGATCAAATGGCGTAAGGATGAAGTCATTCTGTTTAGTCGAACGAGAGGTATAAGCGTTCAGAAACCTTTCACTTTTGCGTAACGCTCTCATTTTTAATTTTTTTTAATGACACCCGGTATAGAAAGGAGACACGTAGTCCTTCGTTAAAAAAAGAGCGAGTTATGTCAGTGACATAACTGCAAAATTGACGTTAGACTGCTTGTTGATGTGAACAAATTGATGCCATCGAAATAATGAATTTTTACTATTTATTATTCATTCTTAAAAACCATGAAACCCTTTGCTATTAAAGTAAGGCTTTAAAACTAGTTCTCCAGTTCGGGTCAAATTAACTGTTAATAATGTTTTGTTTATTGAATGTCCAATCTGCTTGTAAGTTTTTAATGGATCCTGGGTTTACATTTACATTGAACATGGAGCGAATCACATCGAATAACTCAACCTAACACCCAGTGGACCAGTTTGGACATTTTCGTTTAGCGAAAAGTTCCACAGGCTGGAGCAGGAATCGAACCCTCACGTCATGCCAGTCGCTTGAACGACGGGTGATGCCGCTAATCACTTGAACGACGAAGATGACGTGGGCGATTGATTTGGTCATTTTCTCCAGGACGCGGCTTTTAAGCAATGCCATGTTGAGCCGATGCGTGGTAATGAAAATTTCGATGAGCTTTAGAGAAATTTCAATCAAACATACTCTTTAGTTGGAAAATTGAAGTGGTCGTCCTGAACAGGTTGTTTCCGGAGGAAAAAAGGTTTGCGATTGAAATTTTCTTCTCAGTCTTCTTGGGCTGCAGGTCGATTGGCAGGACACTATTCTGTGAAATGGTCACACCGGCGAAAAGTTTATTCAGCTCCTCGTCGTTGCAGATGGCCAGCTGTAGGTGAAATGGGATGACTCTGGTCTTTTCCGCAAACACGTCTGTCGTATACGGATGTACAGCGAGAACTGATGGTTAATACTTCTAAAATTGTTTAGTAGGCTGATGGGCCTATAGCTCTTGGAACATGGAAGATCTTTCCCCGGTTTCTAGATGGGGATGACTTTGGCTGACTTCCAACACGAAGGGAAGTAGCTAAGTCGCAGGCATTGGTTGAAAACCATCGCGAGATGGCTATGGAACTGGGGGTTAAATTGCTTGAGCTCCAAGCGCATGATTTTATCGAATCCTGACTTATCTCAGCAGCCTTTTCTGCTGGAGCTATCAAGCGATCCTTAAAACCATTATTGTCTAGCGGGATCAACGGAGGAATAAGCCTTGGCTTAGTTTTTAGCGTCAACTTCCAGAACGGCTTTGCACAACCTGGAGACAGCGGATCTTGTCGGCAAAATAGTTATTCTTAAGGTCCATCATTCTGGCCTTAATAATATTCATCACTCGACTACAGTGACTTTTTAGCGTAGGCAAACCAGTTCGCTGGTATTGCCTCCGAATGGCGTAGAACTGATGGTTGGTCGGACGTCCCCATATGTTTTGCTGGCACGGTAACTGTGGTAACAGTATGAACCAATCAGAGCGTGGCGCATATATGATGTCATTTTCGACTAATGGCTTTGTGAGTTTAGACATTTTTATTTTAAGTACTTTTTAATTAGTTTAAACAAATGTTGTGAATTAAGTTAGCTACAGGGATTCAACTTTGATGTTCTACGTTTCAAACGCAATACTTATCGTGAAATTTCTGTGGGCCAGAGAGGAGATATCATCGTTCAAAATCTCCAAAGCTGCGTAGCGCTTTCGATTTCAGAAATTTTAGAACGGTGCCCCTATGCAGGAATAGAAAAAAAAGGCGTAAGTCCTACGTCAAAACTGTTTAACATTTAATACAAGGTGCGGCAGAAAATAATGCGAAAATTTGTTCTATTTCTTTCAAATCCCATTTTCAACTTATCCAAGCAATAATATCAACATTTTCGAGTGCAGTTATCTATATAAAGTCCTTTTAAAGAAATTTATTCAATGTGTCCTCCATTTTTGTTAATAACATCCTCGGGCCGACGCCTGAAGCCAGAGCATGCCTTTCGGACGTAGTCCTCCGACATTGACTGCCATGTGCGTGTTATGGTTGACTTCAGGGTTTTCACACTAGGGTGTGATGTTTTGCAGGCTCGTGTTTCAACATATGCCCAAATTGAATAATCCAATGAATTAAGATCTGAACTGCTAGGGGCCACAAATCCTTCGGCCAAAACTTCATGTTATCGTTCAACCATTGTTAGGTTCGATTGGACGTGTGACATGGCGCTCCATCCTGCTGTAGGACAACGTTTTGGTCCTCGGAGAAGTTGGCCTTCACCCAGGGAAGCACTTGGCCCTTTAAAATACCGATATACACTTCGGTATTGATTTTAGCTCCAGCATCAATGCAAACATGCGGCATTTTCAAACCGTTGGACGCCACCAAGCCAAACAACATGACACCAGCCGGATGTTTGGCTTGAAATTTGTATTTTCTTTTTCCGGAACGTTTCTCCATTTTCTGCGGTGAAATGAATCGGTCCGTGCGGTTGTTGGCCACACCATCGATGCAGTAAAGTTTTTCGTCGGAGAATAGGATTATCATTTTTTCCTTCTTCAACAAGGAAAGCAATCTCTTGGAACAAGTCACTCGTAGTTCCTTGATCCGGTTCGTAATCAAGTGGCGTTTCACTTTGGCTCTGGAAGATGCATGCAGGTCTTCTTTGATGATTTCTCCAAAATATTGGCTTCCTTTGCAAGTTTTCTTATGGAACGCACCGGGTTGCGAGCAATTTTTGCGCGGACCGATTTGATCACGTTCGGCGTGCGTTGCAAAGCGCGGACGTCCGCTTCCCGGCTTCCGCTGCTTAGAACCATACTGCATGG
Organism: Aedes japonicus; assembly: GCA_034211315.2. Taxonomy (NCBI): domain Eukaryota; kingdom Metazoa; phylum Arthropoda; class Insecta; order Diptera; family Culicidae; genus Aedes; species Aedes japonicus. The sequence continues at coordinate 103,608 of JASCZW010001738.1, forward strand.
ACTTTTTTATGCGGTAAACTGTTGCCAAATGGCACCATACCACCTTGGCGATCTCTTTTGGCGACACTTCTTTCGCGATCATTTTGGCGAATTTGCAATAAAACAAATAGAATGTTTGGATGCAGCACTTGAAAGTAAACATAAACAAATACACTTTCGACAGGAATTAGTCACTAGCTGCACGAATTAACCCAATACTCTAGTTTGAAAATTTTCGCATTATTTTCTGCCGCACCCTGTAGGAATTATTTTTTAGTTTTTGAGTAGCAGAACAATTGAGATTAGGTTCATCAAATGAATTGTTTAATATTGATCGGAGAATTTTGTGCTCAGATATTTTATGTAATAAATAAATAGAGTTATGTATAACTGACTAATAGAAATGAATTTTTATCCATTTTTTTAAACAGAGGCCAGATAAAATATGCAGGAATTATACAGGAATTTCAAAAAGTTTATGAGTTTGGCATTAAGAATGTTTAATTGAAGCATTTTCATGACCATGGCTATAAAAAAAAAGTTGACAAACATACGACCTTTGGAATCGTTGGACTTTATTTCAATCAGACACGAAGGACAAACCTTAGCGACAAACATACCAACATACCACCTCTTAACTTGACAGTCAGTCATGTCCGACAAGGGAGGAAACATTTGCGAAAACATTCCCATCGTCTTTGGTCGTCTTGAAATTCATTTGGAAAATTGATTCCGTACCCTTGACACGTAAGCAGAAAACGATGCAGAGGATTCTCTGCTCTACCGGGAGGCAAACATCCCCCACTCAACAGAGAGTTTTCAGAGACACTCATCCAGACGCACTTCGAAGGACTGCGACGTGGACGAGGGAATGGAAGGTGTAGCAGCAAAGCGTTTCAATTTCGATTTTCACCAGTAAATTAAATGAACGTATTGAAGTACATCACATTGTTTCCCGATCTTGGTCCCTCGCAGGAGGATTCCCCCTTTTCGAAGCCATCGAACAAGCAGACAAACTGCTCTTACACTTAGAATCACATAATCACACAATCCGCTTGACACAGTCTGTATAGTAACTTGATCATGGCGGAGGCTGATGAGAGAAGGACGATACTTTTGCTGCGTACGTTCGTTGGTTGAGTAAACACATGTGCTGGGAGGTGCCTTCCTATCGATGGCCAAAAGATGCCAGAAAGAACCTCTTTTTTTTTTTGTTTTCGTGAGGATGTGTGCTCTTCTTCCATGCTTGCTCCTGCTTGCTGCCGGGTGGATGAATATCTTCCAACTCCTCCCAGCTAGGAGAAATCTCATAAAATGTCAATTGAATTTTCTGCTTTAGTCGGGTCACTTGGAAAATGAATGAGCTTTTGAAATCCGACTCCAACCTTTTGTATCTGCCGGCATTAGACGACTCTTAATTCGATTGGCAAAATTTATCAACCCTTCTCGTCCGTCCGTCTTGCCAACACGAGCCACTCCATTACGTTCGTGCCTCATTGAAGAGCAATTTAAGTGCCGAGAACAGTTAAAACATGCGTGATTGAAAATTCTCGGAAGCGTTTTCGATGTTGTGCGATGCGATAAAAGTTCGATTTATCCAGCTATCTTTTATTGGTTATATGTTTCATGCTTGACAGGTTCTTCCTCGAAAAAAAGTCCGTCCTTCCGGTATATTCACGTAAACTTTGACTTTGAACTATTCACAAATTGTTAAAGTTTTTTTTTAAATGCTCTGATTGAACTATTCGTGAGATTCCTGTAGCTATTAGTGTTTCAACCAACCGTTAAAACGCGCAATTTCCGCTAACATTATCGAGCAGAAAACCAACCTTGGGAAAACATGGTGACGCATGATGTCGCCGATATTTGCAGAAGTATCAACACACGTTCCATCAAAATGCGGTAGATTTCAGCTTTCAGCCATATTTCGACATGTTAACAAACTGTGAGCCGGGCTTGCATTGCGTCAAAAAGGGGCTGCTTCCAGGGTTGGGGTTCAAGGGAGGAAGGTTGGCACATCTCGCCGACACATTCTGTGTGCATTGAGTCGGAACAAATAATGATGTTATCAAATTTAGTTGCAAATCGATGCACTGCTGTCTATTCGTTTCTATCAGCAACGTGACACATGGCTCTGTTGGCTGCTGCTGGTTGGTGTTATGTACAATTGTGCTAATACGCCGACAATATTTGTTATTCTCTCATTTTGGCTGATGTCTGTATTATGTTCTTCACGCCTTATTGCGACTTATGTCACTGATTCCAAAACCATTCATCTCCGACCGCCATAGAAGCGATGATGCTGCTGGCAGCTTCAATTGGTTGTCATTGACGACTAGCCATTCCAGGACTCCAACTGAAGGATCTCATCAAAACGCACAGGTATTTTATTTCAAAGTAATGTGTCGCGGTTTTTGGTTTGGATGTATGCAAATGCATATTCTAAAGAGAACGATGTTTTCTTTTGTTCATGTTTGCAGCATGCTGGAGTTTTGTTCCTTTTTTTTTGTTACTAAGCAATCTGGTCGTACAAGCGAACACCTTTTAAACTTCAACAGTAGCGAAAGGTTTGGAAGGGAAAACAGTTGTTAAAAAGTTTTGCAGAGATAGCTGAAGCTTTAAAGCTACTTTTTATAGCTCAGAGTTCAACTTGAAGAAGAACTTTCACCTCAATAATATAGTGCTTTCGAAAACTTGACGTTAGTGTTCGTTCGCAAGGATTATATTTTGTTGGTCAAATTGTGTTAAAAAGTCTTTCATGTCTTCTTAAACATCAATAATATAATTGCAATATTATTTTCATTATCATTTTTTTCCAAATAATTTTCAAGAGCAAAAGCTAGAAAAGTCAGCTACTCTGAATATCAACAGCTCATTAATCGCTTCGGTCACGGTTATACATGCATTTATAAACAGTTTACACTTAGGTTTTACACGGAGGATACGTTCCCTTTTACTATGAAACCGAGTAAAAAAGACTTAATAGAGTTGATCAATTCACATGCCTGAACTTTTTAAATTGTTTTGATTTTGTTTTGTGTTTTTTTTTTCGAGTTCATTTATTTGTACAGGCTCAAACGATTTAACTGTATAGAGCCAAATTTTCTTATTAATATACATCAATTACCTTAAACCTAACGTTAAGGGAATAAAACCGATTACTTGCGGCCGTCTCGAGGTTAATAGGAATAACAACTTAAAGGACGGGAAGGTGGGCTGGAATTTGAAAAGTGGTTTATATAACACACATCTTTTAAATTCTAAATTGTCTAAAAAACTTAAAACTATACAACTTTTGGTTTCTTTTCATTTGAACATTTTTGAGAAAGAAAGAAAAACACACAAACACAGAAAAAAAAAACCTAAACTAAACATACAGGTTAAACTATTTACAATCTAAAACTTATGTTAGTCAAAAACACATAAATGAGTTTCATAAACTCTAAGTCACGCAGAGCCAAAATATCTCGAACTGGTACATTGGGTTGTCTACCTCGAGCCCGCAGGGAATCATAAAGCTCAGAGCTGGCTCCATGATGCTCGTCACATGAACAAACAATGTGATCTGCGTCCTGATAAAGGCACTTGTCCACACTCACAGAGATGGAGGTCGCTCAGCCCAACCCGGTATAAATGAGCGTTCGAAGAATAATGATTGGACATGAGGCGAGACATGACACGAATGAAGTTTCGACCCACATCCATCCCCCTAAACCAAGATTTCTTCGACACCTTTGGGATGATAGAATGTTGCCATCGCCCCAAATCTCCTTTACTCCATTGATATTGCCAGCTGACGAGTGACTGTTGACGAAAAATAGTAAAAAAATCGTTGAAGGCGATTTGTCGATCATAAATATCGCCTTCCATAGCGCCCGCCTTTGCAAGCGAGTCCGCTCCCTCATTGTCCGGAATTGAACAATGAGAAGGGACCCATACAAAGGTGATGATAAAATAACGCGAAGATAAAGCACTCAGAAGCTCCTGTATTTTCATGAGAAAATACGAGGAGTGCTTTACCGGCCTCAAGGAGCGAATAGAACTGAGACTATCCGTGAAAATGAAGTACTGATCTGGTGTTAACGAGGCAACAATTTCTAGCGTAAAATGTATTGCCGCTAATTCAGCGACATATACGGAACAAGGAGAAGTTTACGATTGGCGCTATAAATTTCATTAAATATTCCAAAGCCTGCTGACTCCTCTATCAATGATCCGTCAGTGAAGAACGATTTAGTGGAATCAACTTTGCCAAACTTTGCAGCAAATATCACAGGAGCAATCATAGGACGATGATGCTCTGGGATTTCACGAAGCTCCTGCTTCATGGATAAATCAAAATGAACCGAATTGTCGAAATCGGAGAAGCAAACACGATTGGAAATGTTGGGCGAAGGGCTGACATCCTGTGTTATGTACAAATGGTACAAGGTCATGAAGCGGGTTTGAGGATTCAACTCAAGGAGCTTCTCAAAATTTTTGATCACCTGAGGGTTCATAACTTCACACCTGGTGAGGAGCCGGAGAGATAATTCTGAAAACCGATCCGAGAGTGGAAACATGCCAGACAACAAAAACTACCGTATTCCATAACCGACAAAATCGTTGTCCGGTACAACGTTAGAAGATCTTGTGGATGAGCTCCCCACCAGGTCCCGGTAATTGTGCAGAGAAAGTTGATCCTTGGCTGGCACTTTCGCTTCACATATTCAATATGGGATCTCCAGGTGCACTTAGAATCGAACCAGTCCCCAAGATATTTAAATGACATAGAATGAGTTATCGGCTTACCCCAAATTTTAAGCTTTGGTTGTGCTGAGTTATGCTTCCTAGAAAAAACTACCAACTCAGTTTTCTCCGTAGAGAACTCGATACCTAGCGCTAGAGCCCAAGTAGACAAATTGTCTAAGGTATCCTGTAAGGGTCCTAGCAGATCGACCCCATTGAGTCCCGTGACAGAAACTACGCCGTCATCTGCAAGTTGTCTCAACGTACAGTTGTCACTTAGACAACCGTCAATGTCTTTGACATAAAAAGATGATTAATTTCTACCAGGTATGAAAAGTGTTTAGCAAAATTGATAGCGTCGTAATAATTATCGACTCACTCTCAAGTGAATTTCTCATCACAATGAGCTAATTGGCAGCTCGCCACATAGTGTAGACTTTCACAGTTGTTAACGTTTTCATTTTTTTTAAATGGACAAAAATTGCCAATTTTTCATGGGTTTACCTTCATCCGCATTGACGAACCTACCCATGTAGCATCAATCATAGTAACCCATGAATCAGCAGAAAAAATTTGACAGCTCTATCAGTCGAACTCTAACCGTGTTTGCACAAGCAGTGCACTAACTCCGTTGATAAGTGTGCGCGTTCAAAGAACGGCACCCCGCCGCGTTGAAAACGGACATCGTGCGGCACTTTTTGGACGCCGGATACGCCCGTTCCGGCATCTACAACATATTGGCACTATTAGACAACAATCAGAGCATCGAAAAAAAGACCGGTTCCGGACAGCCGATGACCTTGAGCGACAAGAAGCTCCAAAGGACCCACCCCTCCTTGACACATTTTTTGTATGGACCTTCAATTTTTTTTGTAAGGATCGTCTCGTTTTCCCAAACCAACCCCTCCCTCCTTACTGCAAAACATGATTAATGGACCTTCCCTTCAAAAGAATGATTGCTTAACAAATTATGTGTTTGAATGCAAAGAAAAACAAACTATAATCAATTTTCAAGCATTTTCGTGTAGGAAAAATAATACGAGCTCAAACTCGCTTATGACAGCTAGGCCTATGGCAAGGACCACTATTTCACGTAGACAACATCTCAGCAAGCTCAGCTGTCAAAATAATGTCAACATTGTAAGTTGTGTCTGTTGTTGTTCGTTTACGTTTTGTCTGTTGTTGCTTGTTTTCGTTGTCCATGCAATACAAAGCATCGCAAAGCATGTTTCACATCAAAACAAATGATTAGACTTCTATTTGACAGCTGACAGCGGGCCTAAATCAATTTGAGCCCAGGACATCCTGTCTACTGCCAATCACTGCTATTGATATAGGCTTGTCAATGGCCTGATGACAGCTCTTCAAGTTGCTACCGGCTGGCACATACTCATTTTTGAAGGGCTTCTACAATCGGTAGTGCTGCCGATTCAGTTGCGGCGGTGACATTCTTCCCCGGGTACATCTTGGTATCTCCCAAGACTGTACTAGAATCGTCGCCTGCGTCCAAAACAGCGAGCTTGGACACAGGACGCCGCAGCATACCGTTCGATGGATCTCGAGGAACTCACTAAGCACCCTGGAAGTTAGTCCCATCGTCTGAGAGAAATTCTACCGGTGCTCCACGACGAATGAAAAATCTCCGTACACATGATATAAATGATGTAGTTGTCAAGCTGTGCGCTACTTCCAAATGAACGGACAGGTGAATAAAGCCACCCGTCATTTGCAGTTGGATCTCCCTATCTTCCCGAGCAGGACCGAATAACTTGATAACTGACCTTGGTATTAAGGAGCTCAGATTAAGAGGTAAAACACCTGAGGACAATACCATAAAATTGTTCCCACAATGTTATGCGAATACCAAATTGAGGTAAGACAATATCAATAGGTATCCAAAATAACAAGTTTTGTTATTCGAGGTATTATTCTTAGGTATTTTGCTTAGGTATTTTACCTCTTAATCTGAGCTGTATAATACCAAGGCCAGTTATCAAGATCAAAATTAGGTATTCATTTGTTGTTGTCTCCTGCTCGGGTTCACAAGAAGTTGACCGAAATAATCCACGCCAACATAACTGAATGGAATAACATGGAACTTTTGGTAGCGATTTACGATCTTTACAATACTGACTTACCGAGGGTAAGATTGAGTCTCTATTTATGGTTGTGTTCAATCCCACGCGTGTTCAAACCCATGCTAAAAATTACTGTCAAAGCGTAGGTAATATTGGTCCTTTGTTATTAAGTCACAACGAAAATCAAGGTTCACAACAATACAAATCATATTTGAGAAAATTAGAGATTTCCTCGAGAAAAAAATTCTCCTACGGTCAGGTAGAAACTTCTCGGATGTATTGGGAGCAAGCAGTTCATGCAAGAAGAACCTTCAAAAATTCATAACCGAAGTTCAAGGGGAGAGGACTTCTCTGAAGTTTGGAATTTTTCAGAGGTTTTGAAGTTCTTCCCAGAAATTCAAGATTGAACTTCCCAGAAGTTCAGAAAAACAAACTTCCCCAAATTTCAGAGGGGAGCTAACCAAGAGGGCAATACCTTTAATTTCTCAAAAATCCTGGAAAAAAAATCCTCAGGACGATGCGTCATAGAAGTCGAGGAAAGAACTTATCTCAAGTACAGGAAATAACTTCCCAGAAGTTTTGGAAGCAACATCTCGAAATGTTAGTTGGAACTTCCTTGAAGTGCTTGGCAGCTTTTCCAAAGTTCAGAGGAGAACATTCCGCATTTCAGAATAAGGATTTCTCAAATTCTTTAGGGAGAAGAGAATGAAACTTTCCAGGAGTATTGGGGGTACTTCCTTCTAATTTGAGCACGAATTTCCCAATAGTTCCGGATCAAACTTCCCCAAATTTCTGGAGAAAAAAAGTCTCAAAAGTTCAGAAGAGTCCAGAAAGTCCAGGAAGAAACTTCAAGAACAAATTTAAGGGAATTTTCCTAATAATTTTGGAATTAAATTTACCTCGCAGTGCCGGATGGGACCAATCAGAAGTTTGGAAAGAATAAGCTCAGGAAAAAACTTCCCCGAATTTCAGGAAGAAACCTACTAGAGAGGACACTACCTATAGGGTCAAGAAGGATGTTTTCAAAAAAATCAGTGAAGAAATCCTCAGACAAGAGGACTTCTCAGAAGTTGCGAAGAGACCAAAAGTTCAGTTGGAACTACCCAGAAGTGCTAGAGAGCTTCCCTTAAGTTCCGAATCAAACATTACAGCATTTCAGAATGAGAACTGCTCGAAGTTCACAATATCTCAGAAGTTATGGTAGATTCTTTTGATGAAATCAGGAAGAAACTTTCCAGAAGTATAGTGGGATCTTTCTAGTAGTTCAAGCAGGAATTTCTCAGAAATTCAGGAACAAACTTCCTCGAAGTTCAGGACAATACACTCTGAAATTCAGAAGAGATTATTTCGGCAGTTCAGAAAAGAACTTCTCAGAAGTTCAGGAAGAAACTTCTAGCAACTTAAGAAGATTTTTCAAAAAATTCTGAAGAGTATTTTCTCCAAATTTTTCAGAAACTTTCCTCATAGTCCAGGATGGGACTTATCAGAAGTTTAGAAAGTAACTATGTCGAGGAAAAAAAATGCCAAATGTTTCTGGAAGGTAAGGTTGGGTTCTTGAATGTGAATTTAGAAGAAAATAAGGAGTTACTGCCAAGAAGTTCACGAGGAATTTTGCCTGAAGTTCAGGAGGAAAATTCCCAGAATAAAGCAAAGAGCCTTGCATAAGATCAGGAGCGAGTTTCCATGAAATTTAAGAGATAATCACTGACTTATCGAACAAGCAGTCTATACAAAAATCATTCATATGACTATAATGATATTGATGATCATGAGTGATGATGACACCATATTAAAATATGGTACTCACAATCAATGGTTATTGTTGAATCAAAAAAAAGTCTGTTGAATTTATCAAACGAAAACTAAATTTTGATTTTAAAATACAAAACTGAAAAGAGCGTTACAGGGGGAAAAAACTATGAAAAATTGTGTCATCTATGCGAATGCTTCAAGCTTCAGTGTCACTTTAAAAATATGAAACAATAGTGTAATGTGGCATACAATCTAAGAAATAGATGCAGACATGTTTACATAATCATACAAATAGCGATAATGACATAAATCACTCTCTTATTACGTCTTTTCGTTGAAAGAAGTATAATTTTCTAAAAAAAAATTACAGACTTTTATAGACATTCCCAGACATTTCAAATTTTTACCACAGACATTTGAAAAAAATATCTGGCATCCCTGCTTTTGACATCCGTTGCGATGATGGGTCAAAGGTGACAGCAGATTAAAATAAACACAAAAGTGAAAGTCATGCTTGGTTAAAGTAAATTTATATTGGAAATTTCATTGAAGTGCCTAAATTAATAGTAACGCGTTAAACTAAATGAAATAAAGCTACTGCCTACAATCACCAGTGAGTAGAGGTAAAATTTTGAAGTAAAGGATTATCTTAATGAGAAAATTTGTTATTCTAGTTGTCTAACCTAAATATTGGAAGAATGGGAAAGAATCTTGTTGGTGAAAAATATCACTGAAAATTTGTAAGTAATCTAGTTATTTATAAGAATTTGTTACTAAAAATAAACTTAACTTACAGCTAAAGCTGATCCCAAAAAAAAACAGCGTATGTGGAACTGCTACGGAAATTCAGTCACAACAACTTCCGTTGCTAACACTTCAAATTGATTTCATGTTTCACTGTTGAGAGAACGACACCACCCAAGTGAGCAATCTCGACACAATAAACAGTGAAATCAGACACATTGAAGGATGCCTAGTAGTTGATTTTCACAATAAAACCAATAACGATTCTCACAATAAAACAGCTACATTAAACCTAATTGCACTCATTTATATCGTTCAATCTAACAATGAAATCCACTCGCTTAAAATGCTAGGAATTTCCGCATCCAAATGAAATGCCAGAGTGATGATTCATGGTTTGTTTCACAATCCCGTCATTTGTTTATTGTTTCGATAGCCTTCTAAGAACATTTAGATCTCATATTCGATTTCATAGCCGTTAACACTGTTTCCCAGTGAACTGTTATGTCTGAGTATAAAAATAAGTGTTTCTTTTGGTTTTTATGCTAATGATCGGGTTGCTGATAATTGCCAAGTACATCCTCTTTCTCGTACATTCGATTTCAAACCATAATATTAAATGGGATCAAAAACAATAGAACGTAACCCACTCGGAGAGTAATGAAAGGAAAACAACCAGCTAATCCTAGGGAAACAATAATTAACCGAGATTAGAAAGGTAAACAAGGCAACAGGAATCCGAGTGCTTTAAAAAATAAAAACTTCCCACTTCACCATGCACCGTCTGCCAGGGATAGTCCTTCGAGCGGGGCGGCAGCTCTTGAGCCGCAACCATCCCGGAAGTGGACGAATAAAATTAAATCCTCTGCAGCTTATCGCTACATTCTTTCTCGTTGGTGGCGAAGTGGGATGCTGAGAGGGTCTGGTAATTCAGCTGTTTTGAAAGTGATTTAGGAATACATCCAAAGATGTAACATCACCAGGCCAATCTACTTGCCAAATCCCAAGGCCCAACGTCCGACTTTATCGCCCATAAATGGGCCTAACGCTTTTTATGTGGTTATAACCCTGTCTTGTGGAACAATCTGCTTTCGCTATGGATTTTTCTTTCATAGCCGTCGTCGTCGCCAAGCAGCCAGCGTGAACGATTCCATTGTTCAGTTCTCAGACCAACCCTGCTGCACCCACATCCACCCGGACCACAAACAGGATGAAATCTCCGGAAATCGCTGACAATACGTTTCTTTTTTGACAGTGACCCTCACCACGGAAACGATTCCTTCTCCAGACCGACGAGGGGGGAAAAGGACCCACATTTCACCGGAACAATAATGCCTTCGATCAGCGATTTGGGCATTTTCTTCTTTATGTCGATGAGCTATGCCCTAGCAGCGGGGTGCTCCACCGCCGCCGAGATGCGTCTTTGTTTTCGCGTCAAAGTTTCCAAGTGCGTCGTTTGGGCTTCGACAAAGAAACGCGCTAAACTGTCGGTGGAAGATATTGTGGTGTGATAAAGTCCATCGAGTGCAGTTTAAGTAGTTACATTTTTACTATCACAATAGTATTTTTAAAATTATGTTTAACCTGTCAAGTTTTATTCTTCTGAAAAAAAAAATGAAAGAAAGGATCAGAGTTCAAAAGCAATTTCTAAAATCCTTTCCGCTCATTGTTCAAGAACTCAAGACTCATTGTGACTATTTTGAGCGTGTTGTTACCCATCAGTAGAAAAATAAATTCAGGGAATTTGTTGTGAGTTACATCACTATCGATCCTCGTCAATATCGGAAGCTAATTTTAGGAAGCTATAGACTGTTCCGATAAAAATAAATACAGTTTCTTTCTAAAATAAAAAAGACCAAAATGTGATTTTTGATTATTTTATTCTCAAACATAGTGAATAACAATGTTTTCTTTCCACCTTCATTTCAATTTGCTTGATTTTTCGTAGGGTAGGTGAGCTCTCTACCTTTCCCCTTAACACTACTCATGAGCTTCTGCACAGTGCTTTCTCCTACCATTTGCACCACTTTTGGCCAATTTTTATTAAATTTTTCAACACTATCCGCTGGTTTCATGTATTTTCTTAGCTTCGCATTCGTCAAAACCTAAAATATTCCGACAGGGCGAATCTCTGGGCAAATTGGTGGATTCATCTCATTTGGTACAAATACGACAATGTTCCTTTTGTACCACATCCGCATATGGCCTGCCAAACCACCACCTTCTTGCGAATTTTTCAGTGTAAATGGGTTTCACTCATCCATAAACATCCTTTTTCTTCGGCGAGGTATAAAACTATGGTCCCGACAGAGTTTTATAATCGAGTTTTATGTGGATTTCATCGTCCATGAGATGAGAACACAGTTTTTCGTGCAGCTTTCAAGCCCTCCGTTTCACAGATTCAGGCTGTTTTGTGCTTCGTTTTGGCTGCATCTGCTTCGGACGAGTCTGCAGGCCCATTCTCTTCTTGGCACGCGTAACATTAGTCTTCGAAGGACTTAGCTTTTTCGCCACATCTCGGACTGATGCTAAAGGATGACGCTTGAAATAGTCTCTTACCTTTCTGACGATTGTAGGGTCAGCGGAACCGAGTTTTCTACACTGTTTCGGGGAATCTACGGAAGAGCACTGTTGTCGATACTTCCGTAATGCGGTTTGATCAGCTCCAACGCTCACACATTTTTCCTAAAACAACATTAGTTTAATTTGGATGCAAAAAACAGGACGCAGTCAAAAGATGGTACAGGGTGCGGTAGAAAATAATGCGAAAATTTGTTCCTTCTTTCAAACCCCATTTTCAACTAATTCAAGCAATAATATCAACATTTTCGAGTGCAGTTATCTTCATAAAGTCCTTTTAAACAAATTTATTCAATGTGTCCTCTGTTTGACTTCAAAGTTTTCACACTAGGGTGTGATGTTTTGAAGGCTCGTGCTTCAACATATGCCAAAATCGAATAATCCAGCCAAAACTGTGTTATCGTTCAACCATTGTTGAGTCCTGCTGTAGGACAACGTTTTGATCCTCAGAGAAGTTGGCCTTCGCCCAAGGAACCACTTGGTCCTTTAAAATACGTTCCATTTTATTTGATCACGTTCGGCGTGGTGATCACTTCTTTCAACATTTTGACGAATTTGCAATAAAAGAAATAGAATGTTTAGATGCAGCACTTGAAAGTAAACATAAACAAATACACTTTCGACAGAAAATAGTCACTAGCTACACTAATTAACCCAATACTCAAGTTTGAACATTTTCGCATTATTTTCTGCCGCACCCTGTAGAATACTGCACGCATTTTGAATTGAAGGTTAATCATTTGTGTAATTATAATTATTGGAACAGTCTATAGCTAATTTCAGGAAGCTCATGGAACAGGTTTCTTGAGCAACAATAATGATTCTATCGATAAATCGATTTCAAAAGCTATGGGAGAACTAGTCGAATTCCCTCGGCTACTGAATCCTACGACAAAACATAATTAGAAAACCATTACTTCACATTACCAAACAGTCGTGAAAATTCCAGTACTCTGGGACAAACACATGTAAGCCGTAAGCGTCCTTCTGGACAGAAGAATATGTTCAAAGAAACGAGTAAAGCAATTCAATCAAATACACTGTTTGTCGAATTGGCTATGTTTCGGTTCCTAAAGACATCCTACAAGACATCTTCGTATACATTTCAAGATTCAAGTCAAAGAAGGATTACGTACGCATCAAAAATAAATAAAGATTTTCGATTTTTTTTCTTCAACTAGATAACCATTCCAAGTGGTTTAGAAACAAATCACAGGGCAGGAATAGGTAATTTTTACGGATGTTTCAGATGTTCTTGGAATGCGTCGATTTTACCATTTTGAACTGACATGATCGTCAATTAAGAAGAAAGATTAAAACATAAATAAAGATAAAAAAACTTTGAATTTTCGGCGTTATCTAATAAACATAAAGGGAATGCCAGATTTGGCAGAAAATAATGGGATTCTTCATGTATATATATAATACAGATAACGCCTGCATATCGAGTGTTGTATTAAAGATTGCAAACATTGTTGTATGGGGCATGAAAGATTGCGAACAATTTCATTGTATACGCCTCCTTTGGATTGGAATAAAACGAGGGGAAATTTTGCGCGCCTGTTCAAATTCATTAATTTTTCCTGTGCAAAGTTTTGAGCCAATTTATGTGCTGGTCATTTTTGAATATGTTTCGAATCTTCAAAATGACTACCCTGCGACCATTTGGGTTCACGATATTTTACATTTCAAATTAAGTTCAGAGAACAAAATTTCAAGTGATTTTGATGAAAACCGCCGAACTTCAGGATCATTTTCACGGGTGGGTTTGTTTTGCAGATGTTTAACATTTTCCGGGGGACCAGATAATGACCGTTTGGATCTGTGTCTGTTTCACAAACTGACTTTCACTTAAAGATCACAGTTCCAAGTGATGTAGAACAAAACCGCCATAGTTCAATCTCAGGTCCAGGTAGTGGTCATTTTAAAGTGTGTTGTAGATCTTATGAAACGAGAGAGTAAGGCTTGGTTTTACTGATTATGCACAAAAACAAACAGATTGAGTGAGTTCCACACCGTGGTAACAACAATACAGGGCAGGCTTTTGAAGCTTTTTTAACCTTACTATCAACAAACCATTCCCTCCCCCTCTCTCTTTCTTTTTCTCATTCTCTATCTTTATCTTTATTTTTATCCTTATCTCTATCTTTATCTTTATCTTTATTTTTATCTTTATCTCTATCTTCATCTTTATCTCTATCTTTATCTCTATCTTTATCTTTATCTTTATCTTTATCTATATCTTGATCTTTATCTTTATCTTTATCTCTATCTTCATCTTTATCTTTATCTTTATCTTTATCTTTATCTCTATCTTTATCTTTATCTTTATCTTTATCTTTATCTTTATCTTTATCTTTATCTTTATCTTTATCTTTATCTTTATCTTTATCTTTATCTTTATCTTTATCTTTATCTTTATCTTTATCTTTATCTTTATCTTTATCTTTATCTTTATCTTTATCTTTATCTCTATCTTTATCTTTATCTTTATCTTTATCTTTATCTTTATCTTTATCTTTATCTTCATCTTTATCTTTATCTTTATCTTTATCTTCATCTTTATCTTCATCTTTATCATTATCTTTATCTCTATCTCTATCTCTATCTGTATCTTTATCTTTGTCTTTATCTTTATCTTTATCTTTATCTTTATCTTTATCTTTATCTCTATCTTTATCTTTATCTTTATCTTTATCTTTATCTTTATCTTTATCTTTATCTTTATCTTTATCTTTATCTTTATCTTTATCTTTATCTTTATCTTTATCTTTATCTTTATCTTTATCTTTATCTTTATCTTTATCTTTATCTTTATCTTTATCTTTATCTTTATCTTTATCTTTATCTTTATCTTTATCTTTATCTTTATCTTTATCTTTATCTTTATCTTTATCTTTATCTTTATCTATCTTTATCTTTATCTTTATCTTTATCTTTATCTTTATCTTTATCTTTATCTTTATCTTTATCTTTATCTTTATCTTTATCTTTATCTTTATCTTTATCTTTATCTTTATCTTTATCTTTATCTTTATCTTTATCTTTATCTTTATCTTTATCTTTATCTTTATCTTTATCTTTATCTTTATCTTTATCTTTATCTTTATCTTTATCTTTATCTTTATCTTTATCTTTATCTTTATCTTTATCTTTATCTTTATCTTTATCTTTATCTTTATCTTTATCTTTATCTTTATCTTTATCTTTATCTTTATCTTTATCTTTATCTTTATCTTTATCTTTATCTTTATCTTTATCTTTATCTTTATCTTTATCTTTATCTTAATCTTTATCTTTAGAACATTTGATATGAACTCCAGGATGATTTGGAGAGCGTAGAATATCGAATATTGAAAAAAACAGATTGCTTTTTATGCCCACAGCCTCCGTGAGTCTGTTTGAGTGCACGTCTTCCATAAGAACTATATTATTGCTGTGGTTGATTCAATAGGTTTTATGACATGAACTCCAAAACGACTGGAGCACCTAGAACAACAAATACAAATGGAAATATGTAGGTTGAAAACGATGTGCAGTGGTACTACAGATAAGCGAAGACATTATCCAATGGTAGGGGCATTATATTAGTCTTGCTTGAACTGATGGCAACGAACTATCTAAACTCCAGCATAATTTGGAGCACCTAGAGCATCTTGTATGGAACAGCAAGAACATCAAGGAGATCCGGTATCCAGCAGCGACCTTCTTGGGGAGTTTTGCTGCTTAAGGAGTCTAGCATAATGGTTGCTGGTTGGTGGAGATTATCAGATCAGCCGTGATAGATGCCAAATGGGACGTTTAGGCAGAGAGTTAACATAGCGCTGAATGAGGAGAGGAAAACGGCTTGAACGACGACAAGCCCCTCATATACACGTAAGGTGAGAAGGATTGCGATACACCAGGGTTAAAATAATTGTCCAAGAAATCAAAGGAGGACAAAGGAGGCAAGCAGGAAGTGTAATTCAGTGGATGGCAGACTGCCCATAATGAAACCGCGAAGAAGAATTGAGAAAAGAAGAAAGAAGTGAAGAAGAAGGTAGGCAGCGTTGGCAGGTCAATGTGAAAGGCGGAACGATGTATACCGAGCATCTATGAAAAGTGAGAGCTGATGTGGTGTTGAAGAAGCGTCTAGAGTTGCAGTAAACCGTGAAATGAAGCAGAGCTAGTCTAATTGCTACCAAAAGCTGTCCCAAGAAGCTGCTGCCAACTTCTGGGCGATGCATATTGTGTAGTGATGACGAAATTCAGTTCAACGACGCCCACTGAAACATATCCGAATAAGCTGAAAATCTACGGTGCGTCTCACAATAGGTGTCACATTTTTTCATTATTGGTTAATTTCAGCTGGGTAATTTTGACTGCAGAATTGATTATACCCGTTTTGAGTATATTCTTTTGACAGCTTATTGCTGAAGATAAACAAGCAGTTCCGTTTATTTGTATTTATCACCTACCATGGAAGCCACGTTTTAAAATAACACTTGCATAAGATTAGAACGCGTCAAATATTCAAAGGTTTAAGCAGTTCGGAGTGAGTAAGCGTTTTGTTTTGTGTACCTTGAAACGGTTCAAGGAAACTGCAAATGTCCATATTCAACACAAAGGAGGTGCCAAACGAAATCAAATGTGTGAGGGAGCGAATAAGGCGTAATCCGGCCGTATCTTAAAGGGTGTCCACGCTGAAATTGCCACACTATGAAATTGCTCTAACTTTTTAACCGTTGGATAGAATTTAATGCAAATTTGGGTGGATTTAGTTCATAGTGCATTATTTACATCCTGCAAGTTTTAAAGTCCTGTGATCAAAACTCGCGGAAATGGAGTCGAAAGAACAGCTCGTGCGTGATAAAATCTTGCGCATTCATCACGAGAACAAGGATCTCTCGCATCGTTCCATCGCTAAAACGTTGGGAATCGCGGAATTCCACGGTGTCGCGAGTGATTAAGCGGTTCGAGGAACGGTTGACCACCGATCGGAAGCCGAAGTGAAGGAAAAAGTATTCCGTACAACACCAAAAATCACAACCGCGTAGTTGGGGCCTTCAACCGAAATCCGAACGCCTCCGTTCGGGATGTGGCTAGAAGCTGCACCTAAGCCGAAGTTTTTTCCAGAAGGCCAACTTCAAACAGATCCCCGGCAACCTGTTTTTCACGGCCAAGGATAAGTTCAGCGTTCCGGAGTATGTCCGCACTCAGAAGATGTCCAAATTTGCGAAGAAATTCCTGGTTTGGCAAGCCATCTGCACGTGCGGGAAGCGGGTGCACCTTTCGTGACCCAGGACACGATGAACGGACAGGTGTACATAAAAGAGTGCCTCCAGAAGCGGCTGCTTCCTCTCCTGAAGGCCCACAACGTCCCAACAATCTTCTGGCCGGATTTGGCCTCATGCCACTACTCCAAGGACGTGCTGAAGTGGTATGCGGACAATAAGGTCAATTTCGTGCCGAAAATGTTCAACCCTCCCAACACTCCGGAGCTCCGCCCCATCGAGAAGTACTGGGCGATTATGAAGCAGCACCTTCTTAAACGACCTAAGGTAGTGAAGACAGTCGAGGAACTCAAGAAAGTATGGGTTTACATGCAAAAAACGGTTGATTCACAGGTTGTGCAGAATCTTATGGCCGGGGTTAAGGCCAAGGTGCGGGCATTTGCGTATGGACTGTAAATAAAATACGAGTAAAATGTTAAAATGAAGTTTAATAGTTATTTCTCAATCCCTGAAAATTTGATGGCAATCGGATGAAAACTCGAATTTTGCGAATCAATTTTGTGTGTGGCAATTTCATCGTGGACACCCTTTACCGTAAAATGAGCAAACAATTCCAAATGTCCGCTGCTTCTGTCCCCTGCTCCTCAGACATGATTTGGAATGCAAGAAACAATGAGTTCACGGGTTGACGGAGCGTCAAATGCAAGCCAGGGTCCAAAGAAGCAGAAATGTTTTGGTTCGGCACGGTGACTGCGAAATTATATATTCGGATGAAAAGCTCTTCCTTCTTGAGGACAGTCACAATTCACAAAATCATCGTGTGTATGGCAAAAGTCTTGCCAATAAGAGATAAACTAACTGTAAAACGCTATCAGAATGTATCGAAAATCATGATTGGCGTTGTTTCATGAAAAGGAAACTTGTACTTTTCATAGAACTCTAACATAAAAATCACCACTGAATATTACATCGAGCAGGTTTTGAAAAACTATAAGCTCCCTCATGCTTCAACGCTGTAAGGGAATACACCATATTGTTTCCAACAGGACTCAGCTTCAGCTCACAAGGCCAAAAAGACACAAGCGTGGTACGCGGAAAATTTGTCCGGTTTCATCACAAGCGAAGAATGACCTGCACCGGATCTCAAGGCACTTGACTGCTTCGTTTGGGGTTATATGCTGCAACATATAGACCCTACGAATGGGCTTGCTTTAGATCGATTCAAGAAACATTTGATTGATATTTGGGCCCAAAGTCCTCAGAAATCGTGCGTACCAGCTACAATCGGTTTACAAAGCCTTTGCGCAATAGTTATCAAGGAAAAGGGCGAAAGATTCGAATTGAAATCATATAGTTTATCTCTATAACATGTATCTTTCTAATGAAAAATAAACGCTTTGGTTTAATTGATTTGTTTTGCTGTAATCCCAGATTGTTATAGTGACACCTATTGTGAGACACTCTGTAAGCACAATTTTGAACGAATCGGACGTGAGATTGTGCACCATGTCGATTTGTACAGATTTCGACAACAACAAGAAAAAAGAGAAGATCATGCCGTGTATTTTTACCGACGGGTCACGACGATTCGGAAACGAAACGGAAAACAACTCATAACAGTCTACGCCACACCGCCGGAACGTGTGACTCGCACATCTCATCTCATCTCATAGAGTTCTCATGGTTTAGCAGATGACTTTAGGATTAAAGACTGGACTCAGAGAAAATGAGACACACAAAAATGATCACCAAAAATTCATTTTAAATCGGATACTTCACTAATTTTCAGGGATTAAATAACTATATATTTGCAATGTTCAAGCATAATGTATTTATTGAACTTCCTCCCCCAAGCTGTATGCTCGTACATTTTTCTTAAAACTGCTCATGAGATCTTGGGCGAGGCTTTGTCCATTTTCCTTACACAATTTCTCCCAGTTTTTCTTCAAAGCTTCATCGGTTTTGAATGTTTTTCTGCTTTTCTCGAACTTCTTCTTCATTATCACCCAAAACTTTTCGATCAGACGAAGTTCTGATGTATTTGGTGGGTTCGCCTCCTTTGGGACCACATTAACGCCCTTCGCTTCGTACCAATCCATTAATGGCATTATGGTACGAAGCGAGATTCGACCAGAACAGCGTGGGACCACGATGAGAAGCGGAGGAAGGGCAGCAAGCGCTTCTGCAAGCATTGCTCTCGATAAATCTGCCCGTTTATGGTGCCGGTTGTAACGAACAGCTTGCTGTACCGTACGCACTCGCAGATCACCTGCCACAACAGGTACTTCTTCGCGAATTTGTCCATCTTTATCTGCCGGAGCTTTTCCGGAACCTCCATGCGGGACGAGACAGCCTGACTAGACCAGCCACTCACGGTACAGCTTCCGCGCACGCAATTTGGCTACCGTGTTTTGCTTGTCAGTCCGGTTTGGCGCCTTCCTGACCTTAAAACACGTAGCCCAGCTCGCTTTACCTTTTTGGCCACGTCTCGGGTTATTCTTAAAGTACTGCCTTATCTTCCACGCCTTCTCTGGGTATTCCGTTTTCGGTTTTCGGCCGCTTCCAGCACGCCGCTCTATGGTCTTTGTCTCCTGGAACATCTTCACAACGCGAGACACGGTGGAATGGTGAATTCCAAGCCTTTTGCCGATCCATCTGTGCAACTGACCAGGATTATCGATCACCACGCCCAAGATTTGCTGGCGTAGCTCTTCTTGTTTCGAATACATCTTGAAAACTACTTGACAAATCGCGATAAAATTTTTGCTACATAAACATAACACTCAAAACTAGTATTTTCAACTCTCATCAATTTTCACCCACGCGATAAAAAGTTACACCCAAAACAAAGTGTGGCATTTTTTCCGAGTTCAATCTTTACATCGAAAACAGAGGATGCATTCTCGAATAATTTTCTTCGCTACGTTGCGACCTCGCACCGACCAGAAGCATTAACGCAAGATTGTAGCATCCGAAGATGAGTTGCTCTGACCATTTTAAACAAAAGATGGGCCTTTCGAAGAACACGAGTGGATGTTTGGTGTCATACGGAATATTGAAATGCTGCTGTCGATCAGTAATTCGAAGCAAATCACTGACATTTGGAAACGGGCAGAGGGTTTTCAGCGTCAACTTTGTGCGCTTTAGGACCCTTGTAATTCTTGAGAAACTCAATTTCAGCTGAGAAAATAGACCAGATGCGTATGTATGATTAGATGCTTCAAACACAAGATCCAAGAGAGATAGTGGAACAAGAAAGTGATTGTGAAGGGACTTAGTGCTTTATTTTTTCGCGAATCGCATCAGCCACGCGACCTTGCATTGTGTTGCTTGGGTTACCTTGTTGCTGCTTTTGACACAACTTGACGAGATTCGGATTTTCCAATTCAGTGTTGATACAATTTTCTGTCCAGCTGTCCGGATTTTGGCGAAGATTAAGGCGGACCATGACACCACCGAGAGTCGCCTGCCAAAGGTGATGGAGTAAGTCCTTTCTAAATTTTGTCGGCGGGATTCAGTTCAGTAGGTACGTGACTTTGATGAAGTTTTCAGAAGCAGATAATTTATCATCTCCATGCGAAGCGCTAGGAGTGCACGAGAAAGTGGAGAGAAAGTAGAGGAGAGAAAGTGTATTGATAGTTCCGTTTAGAGGCAACAACAGGCTTTGAAATTGGAAAGATACAAGTTTGGAAAACGAGCAGAAGGCATTGAACTGCAAGTAGTATCCGATCGAGGCACAGTACGTGACACGCCACATTTCTCCTCCCGTCACTTGGTAAATTGCAGCTATCCCGCTTTAGTACACACTCATCCACGATGATGAAGATGATGCGACATCACCAAATTGCAATGTTCTTCAAAAAAAATCTTTTTGTTTTTTAATCTATATATGTCAGCACAGTGTTTTCGCAGCATCGTGCAAATATCTTTCGTTTTGGTTCGAGACATTTATTTGCTCCGTGATCATTTATAACAATCGACAAAATTAAGGACTGTTTTGAAAAAAAGTTATCCACACATTTTACATTCAAATCATTATAAAAAAATTAGCTTTATTCAAACAAATGGATAATTATTTATTGCACAAGGTTGAGCTTGAACATTGTGAAGACTGGATGAAATTAATATTATTCTTTCATGAATTTGCTAATTTTTGATCGAACACTTTTCATCGAAGTCCCGGCGTTTCTTCACATTTTTTGAACGCCTTTGCTCAAATTTTTTTTGAACTCCTGCATATTCTCAGCTGCTTTACCAGTCTTCATGAAGAGCCCTCTGCATAATCGCCCAGTAGCGTTCGATGGGCCGAAGCTGAGAGCAATTTGGCGGATTGATGTCTTTCTCAATGAAATCTATAGCCTTTACCATGAGCCAATTGAGAGTTGTTTTGGTGTAATAGTAATGTGCCGACGCTGAATCCGGCCAAAACAGTGCACAGTGGGAAAAATGGGACCCAAAATCACGGCTAATTAAAGGCCGCTGGATAAGTTGCCCTGTAAAACCAGCTTATCTCATGTAAAAAATGCGAGGAATCGAATGGTGAAAGTTTCATCTTGGGCAGACCCTGGAAAGTGGCTCATTTTGCCCGATTTTCCTCTAATTTCGGCCCGAAAAATTGAATAATCATACACATTTATTATATTAGCTCTGATAATATTGCATCCATTTGTGCTTTGTACTATTTTGAGAAATGTCTGAACAATCCAATTGAGGTAATATATTGTCTTGTAAAAACGTCAGGAACTAGTCGAAATTTTGCCTGATATTCCCCACATGCCAGAAAGTACTAGATATGCCATGTGGTTTTCGAAAACTCAGGTGAATTAGAATCTATGGAAATGCAATACACTGCTGTGGAGAACTGTCCGGGAAACTGAATGGAGAGTATGTCGTCTTGTATAAACATCAGTTGTTGACCATTTTGCCCGCTTTTCCCTACATACTGGAAGCAGCAATACGTATAAAATGCGATCATCGGAATGGCTGCGCATTAGAATCAAATCAAATGCACTACAATATTATGAAAATGCCTGGAAAATCGAAGATGAAGTGGATGTCGACCTAATGCGGGCTTCCGGGAAGTGGCTCGTTTTGCCCGATCATCCCTTAATTTTGAAAAAATAATTGAATAATCCTACATTTATCATATTTTCACTAATAATATAGAACCCATTTGGGATCCTACTATTGTGGAAATATTTGGAAAAAATGCAATGAAGGCAATATCGTCTTGTAAAAACCTCAGAAACTGTCTATTTTGCTCGATATTCCTCATATATTGAAAATACTAGATATGTCATGTGGTTTTCGACATTTCCGAGAATTAGAATGTATAAAAATCTGCAATGCACTGTTTGTGAAACTGTCTGAGGAATTGAATGGAGGAGAGATTTCGACATGTGAAGATGTCAGTTATTGTCCATTTTACCCGCTTTTCACCTGCATGTTGTTCAGGCATT